>SKCR01029320.1:0-105033 GCA_019454045.1 Zanthoxylum bungeanum | reverse complement strand
TTCCTAGACGAAAGCATGCAATATCGGTGTTTAGGTCTCTCATAATAGCATGAATCCATTTGAAGGTTGGCTTATTCCTCCATATTTCTGGAAGGTTTCCGACAATTGGCCATGCAGTTGGGCCAGGAGGAAGGGCAGGTCTCGACCTCAATTTGCGGAAAATGGTTAAAAGTGGAACATGAAGAATTGTAAAGATGAAGGTTAAATGAATGGCAAGAATGGCAATTATCATCAACAGAGAAGCTGAGACTGACAACATGGTGGAAACACTAAATAATATTAGACGAGGCCTCTATCTTCTTTATCAAAACAAAGGACTCTATGATCTAATTAACAAATGCACTGCCAATATATATACACTTATATCGTCGGGTTTGGGTCAACATCCTGTGGGTGACAAGGCCCAAAGCCGAATGATGCACGTGGGCGGCAATCTCTGAAAACACGTGAAAAATGGAAGAATTATTTTAAATAAAATTACTATTTATTTTATTATTATATTAGTGCGCGTGATAAGGTATTTTTGGGTTATTAAATGAGTGACGTTATACCATCGTTATATACTAAAATTTCTCGGCAATATGACAGCTTAGTGTCTGAATTCGGAAAATTTATATTATGCAATGGTGGTACTACGTTACCCATGAAATAATCCAATAATATATTATCATGTGTGCTAATAGTAAAAAAAATAATAATTAAATAAATGATAGTTTTTTTGACATAACTCATATATGTTATATAATTATTAATTGATAGAATCATATCATTTATAAAACGATGATATCAAAGAATTAGCTTAGGTTCCCACTTCAATATCTGAGATGCTAATGGCTTTAATTCTAATTTTATCATCTTTTTTGGTGATTATTGAGAATTAATCCATTGTGTTTGAAACTACAAGAATGATGTTTTTTTCCATTGTATTATTTGTGGTGGTGTGATTTTCTAATATTATCTAGGCAAAATGATGTATGCACATGAGATACCTCATAAAATAGTACATGAACATTAGAAATAAAAATAATAATTATCCCGTAGTAAAATATTTTTTGTCATGTAGTAAAACATTTTTATGTTTTTAGTATTTATGTGTAAGTGGTTATGCGTCCCTAAGGGGCATGACTTGGTGATACAATGTTCAAGATCTTATTTTGAGGTCGTGGGTTCGAATTTATGGAGTGCGTTTCTTGTAAGAGTCTGTGATAGTCAGGAATTTTATCTGCTCCGCTTAAGCCCGGAAGTGATGGTTTGATGGTATGATTTCCAATTATTCCAACAACAACAAAAATTGTGAGTGGTTATGTTATTTTATGTACATGTATCATTACTCATTATCTAGAGACAAAGTTTAATATAATCCTATAAAAAAATGATACATGTATATAACTGTATACATAAACACTAAAAACAGCAAATAATTTTATTATGTAATTAAATATTTTTATTTTGTAGTAAAAAAAATATATATATATATATTTTAATGTTTATGTGTGCACAATTACATGAGTATACAATTTTTGTAATCCGATTATTCTTATTATGGTCTACTGTTTTTTTTTTTTTTTTTTTTTTGTGTATTCCATGTAAAAATTAGCGTATCACTTTTATTGATTGTACTTATTATTTGTTCATGTTATTTATTTAATAGTAGTGATGATTACAGTTTAAATCAATTATCCAATTTAAATTTTGTAATTTTTAAAATTACCCAAATAACCTTTGTCGTTTACTTTGCTTTGTAGTAGTTGGATGATTGGATCTGATTTTTCAAGGATAAAAAAGGGATTATAATTAAATAAATTTTGGCGAAATAATAAAAGACTGACCGATTAATTGACTCAAATTATATGAACTAAAAAACATATTTATTATTTTCATAACTAGATTTGGTGTTGAGATGTGAGAAGTACTGAATCTTTTTTCTATGATAGAGACTTTCTAAATATACAAAACTAACCGAAGGAAATTGAATCTTAAATATTTATTACTTACTATTAAAACACGTGAGCTAGAAAATTATGAAAAATTTAACACAGTTCAATACAACTCATCACTTAAACATCATTTGGTAGAGAGTATTGATTGAGAGTATAAACTAACTTATAAGTATTACAGTGTAAGTATAAACTAGTTTATAAACTCACCAAACTTTCTATCAAATGCTACATGTGGTTAGATATGTGTTATTTATCAATTTCAACATGCATTATTTGGTTTAATCTTTCATTAACATACAATCGAGGAAATATAAATAAGAAAACTTAGAAAAAAAAAATCAGGAATTGTGTTGAAGAATATGATAAAATCTTAAAGCCAAGCCAAGTTGTCTCTATCTTTAAGAACTTATTAATCATGCCTCAGTGCTCTATGGATGTTTTGTGGCTAACGTTCTCCCAGAATTACTTGATTGCTTCTTGTAGAATGAGCACTCATTTCTCCAAGAACTTGAACAATAACAAATTGTGGAAATTCTATATATGAATTGACTCTTTGAACAATGTATATGTTATGAATGTTTTTGGATTTTCTTGGATGCATAGAATGAACTTAAGGCCCCCTTTTATAGGCATGTAAAGGTGCCATTGTGTGCACCTTTGATTTAGTGTGTTACCTTCTAAGGATTATACCTCTTCCTTATGCCCTTTGAAACCTATAGGTGTATTCTTCCAATTAGAGAATATGTCCCTTCAACTTGCGCCTTTCCCATAAGACACTTCTTAATGGACATATATCTCCTATATTTATACTATATATTAGAGAATTTCTTACAATCTCCCACAATTCTCTAATATTAATGCAGACGCTTAAGAGAGTTTCCGTGAAATAAAACTGCATCGGAATATGTAACTTTTGCCTTGAATCTTTCCTAGTGAATGACAATCGGATTTACTTGGAAAATCAGTGACCTGTAGTCTTGAATTGTCATGACGTTAGTGTAAACCAAGACAATAGCCATCACACAGCTTTACTTCGACCATTTCCCGTTCTACGGTTATGTTCAATTCGACCATGAACATTGGTCCTGAATTCATCAAGTACTTTACGGAATTCAGCATTCAAAAATTCTCATGGAAGCAGTCTCACTTCTTACTTGAAATATGTGATTTACTATAAAGAGGTAATATACCTTTACCCCATTATGACTCTTCTCCTAATATACTGATCATTAAAAGTCTTAGCTTATCCTAACCTTGACAGACAGCACTATGCGTCGTTATAGGAATGATAAAGAGTATACAACTTTACAGTGCTTGTTTTGAATTGCATAAAATTTCAGTTGTCCCATTTGAACCTAGATCATGGGATCTCCAATCAGCTAGGTTGGGTTTCCACAGTGACAATTCTTAATTTATAGGCTTCAAGCTCATTCTCCTCGATGACTTCTCAACTTGCTCTCTTGGTAAACCTTTAGTAAATGGATCCGCTAGTTTTTCTTTCGACTTGACATAATCTATTGAAATTATGCCGCTTGAGAGTAGTTACCTTATGGTATTGTGTCTTCGACGTATATGTCAAGACTTACCATTATACATTGTATTTTTGGCTCTCCCAATAGCCGATTGACTATCACAATATATACTTATAGATGGCACTAATTTTGGCCAATTTGTAATATCCTATAGGGAATTTCGAATTCATTACACTTATTCTGCTGCTTTGTCTAATGATATGAATTCAGATTCCATAGTATATTGGGAAATACACGTTTGCCTCGAGGATTTCCATGACACGGCTGCACCACCAAGTGTGAAAATAAATCCACTCGTAGATTTGGAATCCACTATATCAGATATCCAGTTAGCATCGCTGTATCACTCTAGAACATCATGATATCTTGTATAATGCAGACCTTATTTTGAAGTTTCTCTCAGATACCTCAAAACTCTTACTATGGCTTTCCAGTGGTTATGTCATGGATTACTTATATATCTGCTAAGCTTGTTTACAGCTTGAGTGATATCAGGTCATGTGCAATTTGTGAGATACATCAGACTTCCGATGGTTCTCGAATACTTTAATTGCGATACGCTTGAGCTAGTATTCTCTGATAAATGAAGAGTTAGATCCATAAGAGTTCTAGCCACATTTAGATCTCCTTTATTATATTTCTCAAGTATATTCTCAACATAATGAGCCTGAGATAATATGTGCCTCTCTGATGTTCTGGAAATCTTAATTCCTAAGATCACATCAACTACTCCTGAATCTTTCATATCAAATTTTCTGGTCAATACTTTCTTGGTAGACTGAATCATCTCATAATTACTACTAATTATCAGCATATCGTCTACGTAGAGACATACAATGACATATCATTTTGAGTTGATTTAATGTATACACATTTATCACACTCATTGATTTTGAACCCACTTGACAATATTTCTTTATCAAATTTTTCATGCCATTATTTATGTGCATATTTTAATCCGTATAAGGATTTTAAAAGTTTGCACACCTTCTGTTCTTGTCCAAGAATAATGAAATCTTCTGGTTGTTCCATGTAAGTTTCTTCATCCAATTCATCATTTAAGAATGTTGTATTCACATTCATTTGATGTATTTCAAGATCAAATATAGCTGATATGACTATGAACATTCTTATTGACGTTATACGAGTCACTGGTGAATACGTATCAAAGTAGTCAATGTCTTCTTTTTATTTATAACATTTAATGACAAGTCTAGCCTTATATTTATCTATTGATCCATCTTGTTTCATCTTCCGTTTGAAAATCCATTTGTAGCCTAGTGGCTTACAAACTGGAGGAAGATAAACCAACTCCCAAGTATGGTTTTGAAGGATAGAATCAATCTCACTATTGATAGTCACTTTCCACAAATGTGCTTTTGAAGTAGACATTGCTTCTTTATAGTTTTGAAGCTCATTTTCTAACAGGTATGTCATAAAATCAGGTCCAAATGACTTAGACGTTCTCACTATTTTGCTACGTCTAAGTTCATTTTCCTCAATATTTTCATGTTGACTTGATTCTTGGTTAACTTGATCACTACTTGTAGTAGTATCAATGGTTCTTTTGAGAGACTCATTTTTTTGTTTTTCTTTACAAGGAAATGTCTCTTTAAAGAACGTCGCAATCCTTGACTCAATTACCATATTTGGATTGATGTCAGAAATTTCAGACTTATGTATCAAGAATCGATATGCACTACTATTGTAAACATATCCAATGAATATACAATCAACAGTTTTTGATCTTATTTTCACATTCTTAGGTTTAGGAACCATCATTTTGGCAAGACACACCCACACTTTCAAATATATGTAGGAATGTATATGACATTTCCACAATTTATATAGTGTATTGTTAAGTATTTTGTGAGATAGCTTGTTCAGAATGTAGTTGGCGAAAAGCAAAGCTTCCCCCCACAAGTTTTGGGGTAAACCAAAGCTTGTCAATATGACATTCATCATTTCCTTCAACGTTCGGTTTTTGCGTTCGTAATCCCGTTTTGTTGAGGCGAATAAGAAGCAGTAGTTTCGTGAATAATTCCATGATTGGAACAGTATTCATCGAATGGTGACACATATTCACCTCTCTTATCACTCCTGATTCTTTTGATTTTCTTGCCAAGTTGGTTTCAACTTCATTCTTATAGTGTATAAAGCTCTCAATAGCTTCATCTTTGCTTCTCAGTAAATACACATAACAGAATCTTGTGATATCATCGATAAAGGTGACAAAGTACTTTTTACCATCTCTTATTTGCACAACATTCATACCACACACATCGATGTGTATAAGTTCCAAGGGTTCAGAGTCTCGTTCTATGGAATGAAATGATGCTCTATTCATCTTAGCTTCAACACATGCTTCACATATATGTTGATTATCAATTGTAAATTTAGGTATGAGTCTATGTTAATTAATTTACGCATTGTACCATAATTAACATGCCCTAACCTCTCATGCCATATATTTTGTGACTCAATAATATAAGTAGAAGATGTCGCTTTATTATTAGCACTGTGTCGATTGATAGTCATTATATTGAACTTGAAAATGCCCTCAGTGAGATATATTTTTCTTACACATACATCATTTTTTATCAATACAAACTTGTCAGAAATAAATACAAGTTTAAAATCATTCTTGCTAAGGAGTGAACCCAAAACCAAGTTCTTCCGAATATCAGGAACATACAAAAAATTCTTCAATGTAAGCTCATTCTCGTATGTCATCTTCAGAACCATTGTGCCTTGTCCAACCACTCTGGAGGTCGACGAGTTTCCCATAGTCTGATAATCGCCATCATCGATCTTCTGATATGAGGAAAATATTTTACTGTCAGTAAAAATATGACGAGTAGTCCCCGTTAGACCTAGCCGCCGGTTCGGTTCCGGTTCGGAACCAAACCGAACCGGCCGGTTCTCGGTTCCACACTTAAGTGGAACCGAAACCGTAAATCGAACCGGAACCGAACCGGTCGGTTCCGGTTCTGTTTACGGTTCCCCTTCCGGTTTTTTTTTTAATAATAATTTTAAAAATTAAAAAAATTCTATAATCGTAATGTTTTTTCATACTATCACATCATTTTTATAGAATCTTTTTTTATAAAATTCTTTTAACATATAATCCTTTTTATAGCCAACTCTTGGCTAGTGCTTTCTTTATATAAGTGATGTGAGATATTTGTTACTTGGCTATTGTGTCCCACATCGCTTATATAAAGAAGTCAATAACCAAGAGTTGGTTATAAAAAGGATGTGGATATTCATGTTTTAGTATTGTAATTTTAAACCTCATTAAGTCATTATTATTAATTAAAAAAAATTGAGATTTACTTGTGGAACCTTACGGTTCCAAGAAAATAATAATTTTTTTTTTTACTTCCGGTTCCAACGGAACCGCTGGAACCAAACGGTTCCAACCGGTTCGGTCAGGGTAAGAACCCTAACCGAACCGGTCAGGTTCCGGAACCGGAACCTTGGCCGGGTCTAGTCCCCGTGTCTACCCACCATTCTCTCGTATTCCCAACCAAGTTAGCTTCTATTACAACTGCTGAGAGGTTCATGTCTGAGATCCCATCAGTTAGCTACTCATCCTCAGTGACATGGGCCTCATTTTTCTTTTTCTTGCCCTTGTCCTGAGACTTATTATTTCTGCAGTCCTTTATCATGTGACCATTTTCCCACAGATGTAGCACTTCCCATTGAGCTTCTTGTTTACTTGGGAAGAATCAGCTCCACTGTTCTTTCTCTTTTTGCTACATTTTCCACTGTCGATGATGTTGGCCTTAGACTTCTTAGTCTTGTAGCTAGCCTTCTTGGACTTCCCGTTGTCCACTTCGATCCTCAATCGAACTCTAAGGTCCTCAAGACTCATCTACTTCTTTTTATGTTTCATATAGCTCCTGAAGTCCTTCCATGATAGAGGTAATTTTTCAATAATTATGGCAACTTGAAACGTCTCGCAGAATTTCATTCCTTCATCCAATATTTCATGAATGATCGACTATAGTTCACCCAGCTGAGACATTATAGTATTTGAATCTCATCTTGTACTCCAAGAACCTACCCACGATAAATTTATTTTGTCTGGCATCCTCGGTTTTGTATTTCTTCTAGAGAGATTCCCATAGAATCTTCGCATAAGTCATGTCTTGGTACACATTGTACATGGAATTGTCCAGTCCTCCCAAAAGATAGTTCTTGCACAAGAAGTCACCTGATGACCATGTCTCTTCTCGCAGTTACTTGGATGTTTCCATTTCTCCCTCCACGAGACCAGAAGAATATTTGAGATACTTAGCCAACTGCAGTGTTGTCAGGTAGAACAATATATTGCTCTGCCACTGTTTGAGTTTGCTGCACCAAACTTATCTGGTTTCTCTCCATGAGCGACCGGTACTGTGATATTTTCGCTAGCCATGTATAACTGGAAATGTAACAGTAATGAATAAGTTTACAAAAGACAAATCACATAATGATCAAACGTATGATATTGTTTAAGTGTTTCACTAAGAGTCCACTTATTGTTATCTTGGACAGTAGTACCAAATAACACAAGTCCTTGAATTTATGACTAAGATTTCTTATGATAAATGAATAAATGAAATTCTCAGTGGATGAGGGGGGTCCGATGTAACCACATAAATCTCTGCCCACTTAGGCTTTTATCGCCTTGTTGACATGATTTATTTATTCATTTTCTCAATATAATATCTTAGACGTTCAATCTTAGTGTCACACTTCAATTTACAAGTACAATAATATTTCAAATTTATATGTGTGTGTGTGTGTGTGTGTGTGTGTGTGTGTGTGTGTGTGTGTATATATATATATATATAGTCAAATCAAGCTTGGATGGAATTACTTGTGTGTAATTACACTTTTAATTTTCAACCAAGTATGTAACAAACAATCAATAAATAATTTTCAACTTTATCACACTATTGACTAGGTGTATGCTTGTGATAATTGAATACTCTAATATTAACTTAAACTTATACTACCAAGTTTATAGAATTCGATATATGATTTTACTAAGTTAATATTGCTATATATGTTCTATAATGCCAATTTCATATCTATAACATGTACATCATATTATAATATAGATTAATATAAGTCTATGTTATTATTTTTAAATCTAAAATTCCAGGATTAACTTGTGTTATGGTCACGTTTTTCAGCCATTCGAACGAAACTTTCCAGTGAGTTCACGTTCGTGCAATATTTGAATACAGTTCGAATGAAACTTTCCAGAGGAATTGCATTTGAGTTGCGTTTGAAGACATGATCTAACGTTCCTTTCCAAAAGATTGGCGTTCGAGTTGCGTTTGAAGAAGCGTTCAAACGAAACTGCGTAAAACATAATTTTTTACCTACGCATTCGTCAGGCGTTCGGACGCTCATGTGTATTTTTCATGCACAGAACACATTTCCAGGAAGAAAACAATTAAATACATGCAAAACAGATTTAACAACACATAAAAATTAATAAGTTCTTAAGATTATGGGTAGATATGTGTTATTTATCAATTTCAACATGCATTATTTGGTTTAATCTTTCATTAACATGTAATATAAATATGAAAACTTAGAAAAAAAAACTTGGAATTGTGTTAAAGAATATGATAATCTTAAAACCAAGCTGAGTTTCCTATGTCTTTAAGAACTTATTAGCCCCGCCTCGATACTCTACGGATGTTTTGAGGCTAACGTTCTCTCAAGATTACTTGGTTGCTTCTTGCAAAGGGGCACTCTTTTCTCCAGGAACTTAAACAATGACAAATGGTGAAAATTCTCTCTTTGAATTGACTCTCTAAACAATGTATATGTTATGAATGTTTTTGGATTTTCTTGGATGCCTAAAAATGAACTCAATGCCTCCTTTTATAGGCATGGAATGGTGCCTTTGTAGGCACTATTTGGTTTAGGGTGTAACTCTCCTAATGATTATACCTATTCTTTATGTCATTTGGAGCCTAGAGATGTGTTCTTCCAATTATAGAACATGTCCCTTTAACTTATGTATTTCCCATAAGACACTTCTTAAAGGACATATCTTTTTCTATATTTATACTATATATTAGAGAATTTCTTACACTACATTAATCTCCACTCTACCGTATTGACTGATCAAAGCCAACCGAAAGGGTATTGTTAATATGCAACCCTTTTGACCCAATGTGTTCAGTAGGGGTGGGCATTATCGGATTCGGATCGGATCGGACCGAATCCGAATCCGATCCGATCCGAAATGTCCATGGCTGTTTGATTCGTTCGGATCGGATCATCTTATCGAACTCGATCCGATCTGATCCGATAATTATCGGATCGGATTGGTTCGATCCGAATTCGAATCGGATCGAATCGGACCAATCCGATCCGAAATCATCCTATTTCGGATCGGATTGGTCCGATCCGATCCGAATTCGGTGGGTTTGAGTCAAAAAAATCAAGCAGATCGGATAAAATCCGATCCGAAATAATTCAAATTTTTTTTTATTTAATATGTAACGACGTCGTTTTGCATATTAAATAAAAAAAATTCGATCGGATCGGATAAAATCCTATCCGATCCGAAATCCGTCGAACCGGACCAACTCGATTCGATCGGATTTGCTAATCGGATCGGATCCGATCCGATACCCACCCCTAGTTTTCAGTGCAAAAAATATGTTCCTAATTAAGTCTTTGGTTTAAATGTACTGCCCAACCCAAATGACGTAATATGTCTCCTATCCTGTCCACGTGCCGTGTTCATCTTGTGCACTACATTTTAAAATGGCGGTGTATCTCATATAGGGGAGTAACCCATAGCCATTCATTTTGTCTTTGTTTGGCAGTAGCAGTAACCATGGCCCATTCATTTTCTGCCATGGTAGCCATTCATTTGGTTGTTCTTTGTTTGGCAGTAACCATGGCCCATTCATTTTTTGCCATGGTTGACTATTACTTGTCAGTCAAACATTGGCCAAAAGTTAAAAATAAATAAATAAATAATCGGTGTAAAATCGGTTATCCTTTTAAATAATATAATTATTAAAATTAAATTATAAATCTAATAATCAAAGTTACATGTTAATTGTTAAAAATTTTACGTCAGAGAATATTTCATATTTGTTGGTTTCAGTTACATATTTGATGATTAAAGTTATATGTTGAACGGTTTTAATTATATGTTTATTTTAAAAAAGTGTTTTTTTGATTGTATGTTATTACTAAATACCTACTGATCAATGGTCAAAGTTGTATATTGATGGTTAACAATTTCATGTTAGAAAAAGTTTCATATTTATTGGTTGTGGATGCGTGTTAATGATTAAAGTTGCATTTTCAATGATCTTAATTGCATATTTGTTTTACTAATTATTATTTTTGTTGCATATTATTACTCAATAATTACATGTCAATAGTTAAAGTTTGGTTAAAAGTGATGAACATTACTAAGTGTACACTTAATAATAGATTAACTAATCATTTTACACTTATAATTTCATTAATGTCCTTAATTTAGTACATTTGTAAAATAATAATTAAATTTATGTTTTATATATTTTTATTGTGATTTTTATTTCTTATGTAGGTGAAATAATACATTGGATGCATAACTTGAAAAGGCGTTCTAACAGTGTACAATTTCGGAAATTCTAACTTTGCGCAATTTTCGTAATTTGACCATAACTTTTTTCTCTGATATCGGATTGAGGCAATTCTAGTTCCAGATGAAAGAATACTCAAATATCTATCATTTTCTGTTTACAAGAATTTCCAGTTTTGAGTTTTTCAATGTTGAAATTGATGGAGACGTCAATATGTGTTGCATGTAATTTGAATTATTAGAAAATAAAGTAAAAAATAAAAAATTACAAAATAAAAAAATAAAAAAATAAAAAAATAAAAGTTGAAATGTCATAATCCATTTTAGGTGGATTGTGATAATGTTTGCAAAATTATCAATCAAAAAATCAAAAAAAAATCAAAAAAGGAAAAAGGAAAAAATAAATTAATAAAAGTTTGTTATTTGTATTAGATTTGGAAAGTTGTAATTAAAAATTGAGAGAATAACACTTCTACTATAAATAAATGTGCTCACCTTTCATTTTTCTTCATGCTTTCTTTAAAAGCTCTCTTGTAGAATTCGAGAGAGTGTGTATTGTGTGTTTTAATTTTTAAGCTTTCTTGTAATTTTTTTCCTTTCGGTATTAAAATTATGCATGTTTTTCTTCAAATCATTAGTAGGTAATTTCATCATGTTGGGTAAAGAATGAAGCTCTTAATATGAGAATATAGATTAATATTATTTATATTATAATATATAAATTGTAATCTGAATAAATAATTTAAATCTGGATTAATTATTGACAAAGTTTGTTACCGTCTTGATGGCTGGTTTTATTTATTTGGCATAAGTGAGTACCTAACTGGATTTGTTATAGACAACTGTTATCATCGCCTTTATGAATGGTTTTATATGTTTTGACATAATTAATTCATGAAGTAAATTAACTAGGTAATAATGAAAATTTGTATATTATAAAAAGTAAGATTTCTCTATATTTGAACTATTAAGAGTGGATCTCATAGCCCCATCATTTTAATTTATTATTACATATCAATTTACAATTTTACATCACTTCAAACAAAGCCAATATTTTTATTTCACTCGAATTGTTATTTTGTTTTACTAAATTTATTCCATGTGGATCGACCCCACACTTACCTGGTTATTTTATTACTTCGACACTCTTATATTTTTTGAGTGTGTCAAGTTTTTTGCGCTGTTGCCTGAGAATATAATTTAGTAGATAGAATAATAATTTAACATCTTTGTTTTTTTTTTTGCTTTTCTTTTCTTTTTTTATATATATATTTTTTATATTTTATGTATCTCATTTTTTTAATCAATACATTTGTATTTATTTTTATTTTTTTGTTATTTTGTCATTTTTTTCCTTTATTTCACTTGTTTATTATTTTTTTCTTTTTGTAAGTATTGTATTTGTATATTTAAATTTTATCATATAATCTGCATTTAGGTTGCATGAGACATTAGTCTCGATCATTTAGCGGTAGATTAAATAGAGAGTCTCCATCACCTTCATCGTCAGTCAAAGTGGCAGACCAAAATGAAAATCTACATGCCCGAGTTGAAAATCCAGTTGATCAGGAAGAAAACGAGTCTCAATATGGCGATCTTAATCATCCGAGGACACTCAAACAATTCATGAATCTTGTAAACACTGTATTTTTGCATAAAGCCCAATGATGAGCCTCGTACGGAGGCACTACCCGATAAGTTACGGAAGTCGCGGGAAATGGACGTCGGAAGGGAAAATTCAAAAATTAATACCTTATCAAATTTAATTCATTTGTTTAGCCTCAAGCTCGCTTGATTGATCTCTGTTTTAAAATATTAGCCTCGGCCCAAAACTCTTGTAACCCATGCAACCCTTCTAGGCCCACACACCCAAGCCCAATCCAAAATATTCAAATCACATTTAACACATGCCAAATCCTTCCAAATCCCCTTCCAAATTTAAATATTTTTTGAATCCAATCCCCACCAAAAATACACAATATCCTTCCCTAAATAACTTAATAAAACACATCCTTTTTTTTGCATGATTTGTTTCCTTACATGAAAACCCTAGCATGCAACTATAAAAAGACCACAAAACCAAACCCTAAACTTCCTTCTTTTTCCCCACAACCACACGACCACTCACAAACAAAACAACCAGACTAACTAGCAAAATCAAAAGCAGATAAACATAACCCAGCAGCCCTTCATCACGTAAACAACAAAAGCCAAACCAATTCACACACACAGGCCACTTGGATACACTCACGGCAATAAACCTCAACCCTATCTCTTTTCCCCTCTCTCTAATCTCTCTCGCCTCTCCCTTCTCCTCACTCACGACAAACCCTAAAGCTCCCTCCTGATGAGTGGTATTTATATCACTATTTCCCACTCATTAATCTAATATTTTGTATAGTTTCTTGAGTTTTGTGAATGTTTTGATGTGTTTTGTGTTATTTTGTAGATAAATAAAGTTTGGAAAGCACTGGAGGCAATTTGAGGCAAAACCGGACAAAAATGCGTCAACAGGGATATTTTCGTCTTTTGCGCGTCGCGACGCTGGAACACTGCGCGCCGCGACGCCCACCGTGCGCCGAATCTGCTAACATGCGCCGGGTCCACAAAAATCAGAATCTGAGAAAAGTTGACTTTGCTAACGTGCGCCGTGAAACGTGTCACCATCACAACAGAGATGCTAAAATGCGCCGTGCCACGTGTCGAAATCCTATTGCTTGGACGGCCACCGACCCACGTGTCATCCTACGTGTCGCCACATCATCAGCCACATCAGCAGCCACATCAGCAAGTCAACCGAGTCAACATGCCATGTCATCATCAGCCAATCACAGCGCGACACGTGTCAACCTCTCATTCGTCTGACGGCCGCCGCCCCACGTGTCGCCACGTTGCCTTCCACATCATCAGAGTGACGTCACCAATGACGTCATGAATAGTGCCACGTCATCAATGACGTCATCACAATAATTGAGTCTTAGCCGCCTTGCCACGTGTCGCTTCAACAGTCAGCCGCCATGCCACGTGTCGCCTTCTCATCGTGCCACGTCAACCAAATAGTGAAAAATCCAGCGTCGCGACGCTGAGGGCTTGGCGTCGCGACGCGCGAACAGTGACCAAACAGTGAAAACTTTTGCTATAAATAGATGGCGAATTTTCAGATTTTAAATACCTCACACCTCTCTCTCTCTTGATTTCTCTCTCTAGAGAGAGTTTCTCTCTCTAGAATTTTTATTTTTATTTTTATTTTTAGTTTTTTTTTAATTTATTTTTATAATAGTAATTTAATTTTTACTTTTTACTTTTTACAGTTTTTACTATTCATGAGAAAGTAATTTCCCAGCTAGGGTGAAAGGTAATTCTTTTACTGTTACTATTTAGATTAATCTCCCTTAAAAATAATATATTTACACTTTAAAATACTGATTAATAAAGGATACCGCTATATTGGTCGGTTGGTAAATTTATTTTCTGTTGGTTTGAACCTGATTAATCAAGGATACCGCCAGATTGGTCGGTTGATAAATTTATTTTGGTACCGCCTTTATGGCTGGATTATGGACAAATATTACCGCCTATATGGCTGGTTGGACTTAATTGGACTTAATCAGGATACCGCCAGATTGGTCGGTTGGTTAAATAATATCACAAGTTTATATATTATTTTATGGGAGATATCTAAATTAGTAGTAGTAAAAGTAATTCCTTTTGCCTTAGCATTTTATTTTATTGTAATTTACTTTTTAGCATTTTTACTTTATGTCTTTTAATTTTATGTTTTTACTAGTTATAATTATGTGTTAGTTTTTCTAAGGTTGTGATGAATTTCAATATCACCAGTTTATAAGGGTTAGATTATAGTTTGAGTAATTTAAAGGTTTATTTATTAAGTCTTAAGCTTAATGCTTTTTGTTGTCTGATCACCAATAAAATTGATTAGGTAAATCTAAAATGAACTAGACATAGGGATTTTAGGTTTCAGCCTTAGACTTAATAGCCCACGATCTTCCTTGAGGATAGATAACCCTTTAATAGATTTCCTTACAGGATAGGAATATACCTGTCGGGCGGGGGTAGCCATAATTGGAACTTAATCTTAATGAATCCAGATAATGTGGTTGACATAGGAATATGGTTCAATTGGGTTATACTGGGTATTTGTGTCTGACCATCGACAGATGCTTTCGCATAATTTTGTGTTCCAGGTTAATAAATCATTGTATTTCCTAACTATAAAATAATCACTTCATTTTTATAATGATATTGGAATAAATCACAACCTTAGATCTTTGTGTCTTTTGTTATTTTCCTTAGTATTTTCTTTTGTCTTTTTATTTATTTATTTATTTAACAACACCACTTTCAACCAATCAAACAAACAATCTCTCTATTCTCCATTTAATTAGATATTTGTAAATAAATAGATTCAATAATTAATAACAACAGTAGGAAATAAGTCCTCGTGGGATCGATATTTTTATACTACTTGAACGATACGTGCGCTTGCGTTATACGTGTGTGTTTACGCCGGTCAAGTTTTTGGCGCCGTTGCCGGGGACTTAATTTTCTTGAGTTGTTAATTTTGAAACTATCCAATTTACTTATATCTAATTTTCTTTCTTTTATTTTGTAATTTTTATTTCTTTTTTTTCAGGTGATTAAAAAAAAATGGAACACTACTGGGAGATTGAAAAATTACAAGCGTTACAAGAAGATACACCCCAAATCTGGGAGCAACAGTCCGGTTTTCTGTGGCCTGTTGTCGAGCCCAATAATTATCACTGGATGCCAGAACCAAGCAATGCTACATTTGTTCATCAGAACGAAATGGGGAGATGTGTGATTTGTGATAGTAACCACCCGAGCGATCAATGTATATATCGATCAGAGTGGGAGAATTTCTGGAGACAATCATGGTACGAAGAGCCATCACATTTCACAGAATCACATTTTCCATCTTATCCACCATCTTCCTTCGATCCTTATCAAGAACCAGAACCATCCGAGGAAGATCAATTAATTCACATGTTCAAAGAACAAGGAGCTCGATTTGATGCACAAATTCATAGTAACGCAGAATCCATACAGAGAATGACAGATCAGATCAGACAATTAACAGAAAACCAGAACATCATACCTCAAGAACCAGTTTCAGATGACACTGATGAAGCCTTCGAGTACCCAGAAATCCACGATGACACCTTAACAGAGGAGGAGGTTGAGCAGTATCAACAACCAGAGGTATCAGTTCAGGAACCCGAACCGGCAAAGTCTCGATTTGATTTCTATTATTCAGATTCTGACGAGGATGAAGCTGAAATATTTCTACCAAATACATCAAAAATTGAGGATGGAATTCTGTATCCTCAAAGTGAAGATCTTGGAGATTCCATTGCACAAATGTTTGATGAAGAAATACCTGAGCCAATCATTTCAACCAGATCAGAGGATGAAGACCTAAAATCTAACATTTCTTTTCAGGTTGAAAATTTTGAAACATGTATTTCACAGATGACAGATGAAGAGCTGAATGCAGAAATTTTCAAATACATCTGTGAAGAAAAGGTGGAGCAAGAAGCAGAGCAAATAGAAGAGCAAATATCTGACCTTATTAAAGATCCAGAGCATTCAGGAGAAACATCGCTGTTTTGGGGAGTACTGATCAAAGAAACCACTCAGAAGCTTGACAAAATGGAATTTCCATTCCAAGTCAAGCACCATACGAGACCTCCTGATTTTCTTTCTTTCTTTGCAGGAACCACTGGAGCAACAAAGATAAAAAAAGTGGCACGAGCATTGAATAAGACAAAATTCTTTTTACCACTTTACCGTTGGAAGAGACCCTTCAAAAGCAACGCTCACGGGATTGTCTTTGATAGGACATCCAAAACAACATTGAAACCTCCTTAACAGATGAATTTCAGTCACGTCTGGCTGAAGACGAAAAATTTAGCGCTAGCAGGGAGGCAACCCATGCAATTTGTTGTAATTTATTTAATTATTTATTTATTTTTGTGTGTGAACTTTTTAATTGTGTGTAGTTTTGCAGGAAAAATTAAAATGGAATTTATCAGGACAAAGCAAACCAGTACAAGCGGGATTTTCACAAAATAAAAATTTGACAAAATCACGAAGATACAAAGTCAATCCAAAAGACGGCCGAGTAAGAAGTCTACTTTTGGGACGCGTCCCTATGGATTCATCTGTCGCAAGACATGGTTTTGCCAAAAAAAAAAAAAAAAAAAAAAAAAAAAAACCCTAAAAATTACCGAGCGTCGCGACGCACGACCAATTTCAGCGTCGCGACACTGGTTTGTTTACAAGCCTAAAACCAGCAGCCACCACGCACAGATCACTCCTCCTCTTCACAGATCTCACCATTTTCTCTCAACCCAGAAACCAGAAACCCACCAAGCCGAGACACCGCACCACCACCGCGAGTGTTAGCCACCATCACCGAGAGATCCACCAGCCGCATCAACAACCACCGCAAGCCAACCCACCGAACTGAAATCGAGTGCCATCGTGACCGTGAGCCTCACGACCAAGATCCACAGCCGCAACCTTCGCCATGTCAAACACCAAGCTTTACCGAGCTACCAGAACCGAACCAGCCATCACTGCGTTCAGCCACCTCACCGAGACCGAAACTGACATCACCTCAAAACCGAGATCCACCACAAGCCCCACCACTCACGAAAGATCCACCAACCGAGACTCACCCTAGCCGAAAGCCAACCAAACCAAGCCTTCGCAAGCCGAGATCCACCACCGTGAGACCCACCACCGTCGAAACTGAAACCATCATCACCGAGAACCAAGCTTCGCCGAACCCACCAAGATCCATCACAGCCACTTCAACCACAAACCAAAACCGAGAAGCAAACCTGCCCCAGCAACCCAATCGCCGAGACCACCTACAACCGAGACCCTTGCCGTGACCGAGCCATTCTTTTGCCGAGTCAAAACCGAGTCATTTTCATCTTGCCGACACCTTCCTCACTGTCACAGTCACCGAATCCACCAAGCCACTGCCGTGTCTCTTGTCAACGAGCCGGCCGACCAGAAACCCAAGCGAAATCCAACAGAGCCGAGAGAACCCACCACTGCCAAAATCAGAATTTGAGATTAACATTAATGACTCGATAAAAAAAGTTGATTTGGTAATTGGATAAACTGAGAAAAATTGAATTGTGATTTGGTTGATTATGACTGTGGATTGGATTACGAAGTGTTGGATTGTTGGTAGTTTGATTAGTAGTTGTGGGGGCAAAGAATTGAATTGGAGTGTTTGTGGCATTTGATAGATTTAGGTTGTGTTGGATAATCAAAAATTCAGGGGAGACTCTGTCGGATTTTTCTAAAAAATGCCAAAGTTGGGATTTGATTGGTGATAATTTTTTAGGATGAATTTGGGGAGATTTTAAATTTTTAAAGGAGACTCTGTCGAAATTTTCACTAAAAAACGTAAAATTGGACATAAATTTTTCCTTATGGTAATTTTTCCTGTAAAATTTCAGCTGACCATGTATTATCTTCTAATCTCTTTTGTGTATACATAGTGTGAACTTTTTAATTTTGTATGTTATTTTTGTAGGGAAAAGCACAAGCAAAGCATTTTAAGACAGAAAGAATTATGTTTGGCAATCAAAGATGAGAAACAATTCATTAGCGATGGGAAAAGGAATGAAATCTTAAGATACATCCTAATGAATTTATACTACGCGAGTGGCGTATTGCATACACAATTCCGTTGCCTTAATTATTGCTTTGATTCGCTTTTCTTTTGGAATTATCTTTATTTTCGTAGACAGGATCCAGACTTTTTGACCTTTCACGATCCATTTTGTTGTTTAGCTAACAAGCGTCCTCTGGAAGATACTTGTATTTTTTACTCACCCCTTTCAGGTACTATAAATTCAGCCCGTTAGTGCACTTTTGAAGGCATCCATAGTTGAGAAAGTAATAATAAAAAAAAAAAATGGAAGCCACTTCAAGAAGACGAGTTGAAAACATTTGTGTGTTTTGCGGTAGTACTGTTGGTACTAAACCACAATACATAGAAGCAGCACAGGAATTGGGGGTAGGAGGAGGCGAAGAAGAACTATAACTTAATATATGGCGGAGGTAATCTCGGACTAATGGGGATTGTATCAAAGGCCGTACAGGAAGGAGGCAATCATGTTTTGGGAATCGTACCAAAACCCTGGCAGAAGCTAACCTTATTGGATCATCGACGGAGAGGAACTGATCGTGACAGGTATGTCTGAACGACTGGTAGAAATGATTAACCGTTCTGATGCTTTTATTGCTTTGCCAGGAGGCTTGGGCACATTGGAGGAAATTTTTATTGTACTATCTTGGGCGAACCTAAACATACACCAGAAACCAATTGGGCTGTACAACGTTGATGGGTTTTATGATTTTCTTTGTGTGTTTCTTGATGATGCTCGGAGAAATGGGTTCGTGTCGAAACCTATGAAAGAACTCCTCTTCACTGCCAGAACTGCTCCAGATTTAATTGACCAACTCATAGCCTATGAACCGAAAGTTGACCCTATCATATCAAAGAAATTGGTCCGAGGACGATCGTGGTAAGAGGCGTCGAATTAATCTGGATCTTAACCTGTAATTTTCCTGTAGAATTTCAACTAACCAGGTATTATTTTCTGAACTCTTCTTCTACTGTTTAAGACATTGAGGACAATGTCTCATTTAGGTTTGGGGGTGAGGTATAGTTAATAGTACTTGTTTGTATTGTGTTTTTATTTTTAGTCCAAAATTTTTCGAAAAATACAAAAAAATGAAATTTTTCAAAAATTACAAAAATATTTTGCATTTTTGTGTTTTTATTTTGACTAAAAAGGTGAATTGGTAAGAAATAGCCGAGTAAGGAGTTTCCACTCTTGAGACGTATTTCAAACCATTTATTTCGAAATAAGTTAATTTTGTTTATTTCATTTTGAATTATTTAATTTGTGAATTCTCCTTAACACTGACTAAAATGAATCTTCTTATGTTCAGTTGACAGGTATTATGAACTTACATGGAAACATACAGACATGAGCTGTAATTAAAAAGTTTGTAATATTCGTGCTCTAGTTTAATTGGAGGAAGCATCTATAAATAGTTATGGAATAAAAAAAAAAAAAAAAAAAAAAAATTTCTGATGTAAAAAAATAAAGTATCTAAGATCCGGGTTATTAAGTCTGTAAGGGTGTTTTAACACCTAGTGCCCTAAAACCAACTGGTTTGGGAGTCATTGGCCCAAAGCTCGCTACATGGATCGAAGATACTGCAAAAATATATTCATATCTGAAGTCTGAGTAATTAAGTTCGTAGGGGTGTCTTAACACCTGGTGCCCTAAAGCCAACTGGTTTGGGAGTCACCAACCCAAAGCTCGCTACATAGACGGAAGGTATTGTATATAAATAAAAAGTCAAAATTCAGAAAAGCAAAGAAAAAATCAGAAAAATCAGAAAATTATTCCATTGCTACAAAAAGTGTGAAATCTGATAGAACTTTAGGACAAAAATATTACTCTCTTATCAACTGCACTTATGACTGTTGTGGGCAAAAATGAGTGTTGTTTAATATTATGTTGACTGTGATATGAAGAAGGTAAAAATAATCGGAGAATTTACTTATTTAGTAATTTAGAAAGAAACAAAACAACTAGTAACTTGTAGTAGAAGTTTCACCTGATTAGTTACTAATTTTTTTTTTTATTCTCTTTTCGCTTGTCTTTTTCCTTTTGTGTGCATTATTTTTACTACATTTTTACTTTTGTAAAATGTTTGTGGGTATCATTGCTGTAAACCCTCACGAGACTACAACTCGTCCACTAGGGACACCTAGGGGTTTAAAGGCTTGTTGTATATGCTAAATGCAACCGTGATCCCTACGAAAATGGCTTAGTTAAATTTTATTATGTTATTTCATTTTGTATTTTGCTCGAGGACTAGCAAAATGTTAGGTTGGGGGTGTGATGAGTGGTATTTATATCACTATTTCCCACTCATTTAATCTAATATTTTGTATAGTTTCTTGAGTTTTGTGAATGTTTTGATGTGTTTTGTGTTATTTTGTAGATAAATAAAGTTTGGAAAGCACTGGAGGCAATTTGAGGCAAAACCGGACAAAAATGCGTCAACAGGGATATTTTCGTCTTTTGCGAGTCGCGACGCTGGAACACTGCGCGCCGCGACGCCCACCGTGCGCCGAATCTGCTAACATGCACCGGGTCCACAAAAATCAGAATCTGAGAAAAGTTGACTTTGCTAACGTGCGCCGTGAAACGTGTCACCATCACAACAGAGATGCTAAAATGCGCCGTGCCACGTGTCGAAATCCTATTGCTTGGACGGCCACCGACCCACGTGTCATCCTACGTGTCGCCACATCATCAGCCACATCAGCAGCCACATCAGCAAGTCAACCGAGTCAACATGCCATGTCATCATCAGCCAATCACAGCGCGACACGTGTCAACCTCTCATTCGTCTGACGGCCGCCGCCCCACGTGTCGCCACGTTGCCTTCCACATCATCAGAGTGACGTCACCAATGACGTCATGAATAGTGCCACGTCATCAATGACGTCATCACAATAATTGAGTCTTAGCCGCCTTGCCACGTGTCGCTTCAACAGTCAGCCGCCATGCCACGTGTCGCCTTCTCATCGTGCCACGTCAACCAAATAGTGAAAAATCCAGCGTCGCGACGCTGAGGGCTTGGCGTCGCGACGCGCGAACAGTGACCAAACAGTGAAAACTTTTGCTATAAATAGATGGCGAATTTTCAGATTTTACATACCTCACACCTCTCTCTCTCTTGATTTCTTTCTCTAGAGAGAGTTTCTCTCTCTAGAATTTTTATTTTTATTTTTATTTTTAGTTTTTTTTAATTTATTTATTTGTAATTTATTTTTATAATAGTAATTTAATTTTTACTTTTTACTTTTTACAGTTTTTACTATTCATGAGAAAGTAATTTCCCAGCTAGGGTGAAAGGTAATTCTTTTACTGTTACTATTTAGATTAATCTCCCTTAAAAATAATATATTTACACTTTAAAATACTGATTAATAAAGGATACCGCTATATTGGTCGGTTGGTATATTTATTTTCTGTTGGTTTGAACCTGATTAATCAAGGATACCGCCAGATTGGTCGGTTGATAAATTTATTTTGGTACCGCCTTTATGGCTGGATTATGGACAAATATTACCGCCTATATGGCTGGTTGGACTTAATTGGACTTAATCAGGATACCGCCAGATTGGTCGGTTGGTTAAATAATATCACAAGTTTATATATTATTTTATGGGAGATATCTAAATTAGTAGTAGTAAAAGTAATTCCTTTTGCCTTAGCATTTTATTTTATTGTAATTTACTTTTTAGCATTTTTACTTTATGTCTTTTAATTTTATGTTTTTACTAGTTATAATTATGTGTTAGTTTTTCTAAGGTTGTGATGAATTTCAATATCACCAGTTTATAAGGGTTAGATTATAGTTTGAGTAATTTAAAGGTTTATTTATTAAGTCTTAAGCTTAATGCTTTTTGTTGTCTGATCACCAATAAAATTGATTAGGTAAATCTAAAATGAACTAGACATAGGGATTTTAGGTTTCAGCCTTAGACTTAATAGCCCACGATCTTCCTTGAGGATAGATAACCCTTTAATAGATTTCCTTACAGGATAGGAATATACCTGTCGGGCGGGGGTAGCCATAATTGGAACTTAATCTTAATGAATCCAGATAATGTGGTTGACATAGGAATATGGTTCAATTGGGTTATACTGGGTATTTGTGTCTGACCATCGACAGATGCTTTCGCATAATTTTGTGTTCCAGGTTAATAAATCATTGTATTTCCTAACTATAAAATAATCACTTCATTTTTATAATGATATTGGAATAAATCACAACCTTAGATCTTTGTGTCTTTTGTTATTTTCCTTAGTATTTTCTTTTGTCTTTTTATTTATTTATTTAACAACACCACTTTCAACCAATCAAACAAACAATCTCTCTATTCTCCATTTAATTAGATATTTGTAAATAAATAGATTCAATAATTAATAACAACAGTAGGAAATAAGTCCTCGTGGGATCGATATTTTTATACTACTTGAACGATACATGCGCTTGCGTTATACGTGTGTGTTTACGCCGGTCACCTCCCAAAAAACACTTTCCTCACACCCTAAACACACGCCCTTCACACAAATCACAAACAAGAACTGCCAGTAACTAAAACCATAACCCTTAACAATTAACACGTCTCTCCCTCATTCGACACTCAAAACAAACCCTATCTCTCTACCCTTCTTCACACACACTTTCTCTCTCGACTATAACAAAAGAAATAAACCCTAGTAAGCTTCTCTCTTCTCCCATTCGAAGCCACTCACGGCTTCACAAACTTGCCAAACCCTAAACACATTCATAGTACAAGGAAAAAAAACCATAAGTTTCTCTCTTCTCTCATTTTGAAGACTCACACGGCCTCTCTCTCTCCTCTCTTTTCACGCTTCTAGCCTACACTCTCACAGATTCTCTCTTTTCACATTCACTCATAAGCAGCCCTCACGCCCCTCCCTTCACAATAACAAAAGCCACTCACAGACATCCTCTTTCTGCTTCCTCATTCACCCATCACGCCCTGGGTATGGAAGAAAATAACAAAAACCTAAGATAGCTTCTCTCTCTCGGCATGGATAAATAATAAAAAACCCTAAGCAGCCCTCGACCAAATACCGAGCCACGCACGTAAACAAAACAGAACCGTTCACGCTCTCTCCTCTCTCGGCCATACACCCTTCACACACTGTCTTGCAAGCCGACCAAACCAAACAAACAAATCAAACTAACCGACCGAAGAACCCTACAGTCTACAAACACACACTGCCACATATACACATACACCGACCAAACCACAACAAATAAGCAGCAACCTCACCGACTGAGAACAAACAATATCCCTAGCAGCCCCACCAAGCAGACGACAATAACACAAACAAGAACAGCCCAAGCACTCCCATTCTTCTTCTCTTAACCGACACAACCAAGCCAAACCTGACTGCCCTTAACCGACCAAGCCACAAACATAATCCATAACCCCAAACCGACCAAATAATAACCCCCAAACCGACACAAAACAACCCGAAAGTTAGGCCAAAACAGTGAACCAAAACAGTCCCAAAACAGCGGAAACAACGAACAAAAATATCGAACCAGTGAACCAGAAAAGTGACGGAGCATTAACCCTTCCGGCGACGGTGTAACGCACTTCCGATAAGCAACTTAAAAGGTAAGACCTGATGGCACCCTTTACTATTTATCTTTTCAGTTATTCATTGTTGTTCACTCGCATGCATCATTACGTTTCACGTCTATTTTTATTTATGTTGGGTTAATGATTGCGTGCTACCTCTCGCGGTATATCGGATGGAAACCCAGACATAAATTCCGTAGTCGAATCTGAATGGACGGTAGTGCGGTCTGTACTTGGGATACAACTCCACGTACCGCTTGAGAAACTTTCATGCATGTGTTTCATTTTTTTTTGTTATTTAATTTTTACGTTAATCCATTATTTGTGTTTATTATTCCGTTATTTACTTATGTATCGTTAATTAGTGCTTGGTCGGTTAAGGGCAGCCAACCAAGCACTAATCGCGTTGGATCAAAGGTCCCCCGTTTGAGGGAAATACCTAAGGGCAGCCTTTACCACGATATTTGCCGCGCCGGACGAAGTACACTTGATTGGATGTGAAATACGTTCAATCGGACATACGAGGTCCCATATAGATGTCGGTATTGGTCGCATCTATTTTCTTATTTTGTTATTCATTTCTTACTGTTTCTTTATTTATTTATGCATTGTTATTTAGTGCGCATGGGCTAATAACGTTGGATTAAAGGTCCCTCGTTTGAGGAAAATGCCTAAGGGCAGCCTTTACCACGATATTTTGCCGCGCCGGATGAAGTACACTTGATTGGATGTGAAATACGTTCAATCGGGCATACGAGGTCCTATACAAATGTCGGCCTTGGTCGCATCTCTTCTCTTACTTTGTTATTCGTTTCTTATTGTTTCTTTATTTATTTATGTATTGTTATCTTGTGCGCATGGGTTAATCATGTTGGATTAAAGGTCATCTATTCGAGGGAAATGCGTAAAGGCTACCTTTACCATAGTTTGTCGCGCCCTTCTTCTATTGATTTCGCTATTCATCTTTTTTTTTGTTATTTTTCATTTTTCATTTTCGCATTCATGCCGTGTTAATGCTTGAGTGTTGCCCCTCGCGGTATATCGGATGGAAACCCAGACATAAATTCCGTAGCCGAATCTGAATGGACGGTAGTGCGGTCTGTACTTGGGATACAACTCCACGTACCGCTTGAGAAACATTCACGCATGTGTTTGTGTCATTTTAGATAGGGGTGGGCGCGGTTCGGTTTGGTTCGGTTTTTGCTAAAAACCGAACCAAATCATATTTTACGGTCTGGTTTTTTTACCTCTCAAATCAAACCATTAAATAACGGTTTGGGTTGGATTGAAAAATTTTTAAACCAGCGGTTTATGGATTGGTTCGGTTCGGTTTACAGATTATTCTACTTTTAAAAAAACATCCACTTAAGTGAAGATAAAAAAAAAACTAGTCTAGCGAACAAATAGTATGAAGTGCTACTGTGTAAGCTGTGACTCCATAGAACACATGCACGCAATAGATGATTGAAAAATGAGGCACAATTAATTCCTGTATTTTTTAAAAATTACCTCGAATAATGAAGCTATCATCATTCTAATTAAGAGACAAATCCAACAGCTTACTTTCAAGAATAAACCATAAACCAAAAAATTTAATAATAAAATTATTAACAAATAAATTTAAGAATAAAAGTATTAACAAAAAAAATTAAGAATAAAAGTGTTAACATACTAATAAAAAGAAAACATAAAGTAAAATTAAAAGAAAAATGCAAATCTTTTTATAAAAATATATAATTTTTTAATTATAACGGTTCGGTTCGGTTTAATAGGTGCGGTTCGGTTTAGCATCTGAACCGAACCGTAAACCGTTTGAGGTGGGCCAATCCGAATCGCAAACCGAACCGTTAGAAAAAAAAACGGTAAATTCGGTCCGGTTTGCGGTTTGGTTCGGTTCGGTCGGTTTTTTTGCCCACCCCTAATTTTAGATACCACTTTGGTAATCTCATTCAAACGCGTTCTCAAACGCTACTCGAACGCATGCATTCAACATTATCCTGTTCAAACGCGTTTCCAAACGCTACTCGAACGCATGTATTCTGTTTATCGTTTGAACGCGTTTCCGAGCGCTACACGAACGTGCATGCAGTGAATCGACTTCTCTTCCTCATATTTCATGCATGTTGGTTTTTTGGTCATTTCTTTTGCATTACATACTTAATCATCTCACTTTATTATTGACGCTTTTTACCGTTATTATTTATTTATATTTTCGTATTTCTTTATTTGATATGTTTATGGAATTATACGCTCATTTTTATTTTATTTACTTTTATGGGTGTCCAAACTTGGGTGTTGATTAAATTATCTTGCATGTGTTTCATAAGACTTGGTTATACTATTGCATAAATCCTTTCATTACAATTGACATAAGTAAGAGACCATTCCGAACCCAACGGTTTGAGGTCTTCCCTTGCGAGGGGTGAGTGCGGCCTTAAATCATTTCCCAGTTCACACTGGGTGGCGACTCCTTTATTCTCCGGTTTAGTCCCATGTGGGCTATTTCGTACTCCCGACCGGGCTATGAGCCCGGACAGCGTCGCACACCTCTGTATCATGTCTACAAATCCCACTAGGACATGATCAACATCTTGCATTATTTTTCTACCAGATGCTGCACGTTTCAATTTTAAGTCAGGTATCATCCAACTTTTATCCACATTCCACGGTCTAGAATCAGAAAATCCTTATCAGAACTTAAGGGAATTTGAAGTGGTATGTAACACTTGCACAGACCAAAATTACAGCATGAATATAATTCGATTAAAGTTTTTTCCCTTTTTCTTTAAAGGATAAAGCTAAAATTTGGTTGTAGACCCTTAGGTCATGGTCCATCGGAACAATGGATGATTTGCAAGAACAAATTTTGAAAAAAAAAAAATTTCCCTCTCACATGACAAACTCTTTTAAGAGGATAATCACAACTTTGACACAAGAGTCGGGAGAAACACTTTATCAATATAGGGAGAGATTTAAAGAGATGTTTAATGTTTATCAAGATCATAGGTTTGAAACATGGAAGCTGGTTGACTACTTCTACGAGGGTTTAACACCCCAAGGTAAACAAGTAGTGGAAATGATGTGTAATGGTGAGTTTAGGGACAAAAATCATGAAGATGCACTAGATTACCTATAACACATAGCAGATAATGCACAACAATATGACACAATTGGCACTTATGAGTCATCTGTAAAACCACAGTCATCTGGTAGAAGTATGTTTAACTTTAGGGAAGACCATGACCTTTCTGTTAAGTATGCATCTCTAGCTAAAAAAATCGAGGTATTATAAATGAGGAAGAGTGATCATGTCAAGTTAATTCAAGAAGTCACATGTCAAATCTGTAATTCAATTGAATATGTCACACAAGTTTGCCCAACCTTACCAGCCCTGTAAGAATGTCTCCACGACCAAGTCAGTTCCATAAACACCTTCAAGAGATCAAATCCCAACCATACTGCCAAATCTACAATTCTGGTTGGAGAAACCATCCAAAATTCAATTGGAGGAATGATAACCAATCACAACCGTCGCAACAACCTCCCCAGGTACACCAGAATTTCCAAAATTTTCTGAGTTACACACCATATGTCCCACCACCTAGGAAAACACTTGAGGATACCTTGCATGCATTCATTGAGAAATAGGAAGCCATCAATAACCCAAATATGCAAACATTGAGTTATTTGAAGATATTTTCTCTAAAATCACATTTGCACTGACCATCAATGAAAAATGAAAGTTTTCTGCACAGCCACAGCCAAACCCCAAGAGTCATAAAAATCCTCACGAGGGTAGTTCTAACACTCAACACATAGACTAAATCAAATATGTTATTACTCTTCACAGTGGTAAGGTCATCCACATACCTATTCTTGAACCTCGCGAAGCTGAAAATAAATCAGATTCAGAGGGTAAGAAAGAGGTTGATGAACCATTATCTATCATTGATGATAATAAATTTTCTCATGCACATTTATTTTCTCAAGCATTAAAAATAAAGAAATTGAATCATTCCCCAAATATATATGAAATATTCAAACAAGTAAATTTCAATATTCCTTTGTTATATATCATCAAACAGATACCATCTTATGCCAAATTTCTGAAAGACTTATGTACCGTTAAAAGAAAACATCGGGTAAGAAAGAAAGCTTTTCTAGCTGAACAGGTAAGTTACATTCTCTCAACCGATAAGACATTGAAATACAAAGACCCTGGTTGTCCTACTATTTATTGTATTATTGGAAATCATAAAATTAAACATGCATTACTTGATCTTGAAGCCAATGTCAATTTGCTTCCATTTTTAGTTTACCAACAACTTAATATTGGCGAGTTAAAACTAACTTCAACTACTCTTTTACTTACCGATAGATCAGTTAAAGTACCAAAAGGAATTGTGGAAAATGTGTTTCTACAAGTCGATAAATTCATATATCATGTGGATTTTATTGTCTTGGAAACACAACCTATAGCAGAAAATTACAAGTCAGTTCTTGTAATACTTGGTCATCAATGCTTTAATTAATTACAGGAATAGAATTATGAATTTTTCATTTGGTAATATGATGTTGGAGCTTAATATTTTTAATATGTGCAAGCAACCATACGATGAGGATTGTGAAAATGAGAACATGAAACTAATTGAACCAATTTTGGAAGAACATTTTTAGGGGAGTGAATCTGGCCCAATGAAAATATGTATAACTAATTTTCTTAAATCAAGTACGCAATTAGATTCAGATATTTCTAATAATATTTCTTTACTTGATTCTACATAGGTACTAGAAGACGATGGAGGGAAACAAAATTTTTAGGAACTATGAACACTTGGAGAAAAGAAACATGAAGAAGCACCCAAATTGGAATTAAAGACTTTGCTTGAAGAATTGAAATATACATTCCTGGAGATAAACAAACTTACCATGCGGTAATTTCTTCTTCTCTAACAAGCGATCAAGAAGGTAAGTTGTTAAATATATTGAGAGAACGTAAAAAAATGGAATTGGATTGAATTTAAAAGATATAAAATGTATTAATCCTTTAAAATGGACTCGTAGAATACATTTCAAAGATAATGTCAGAACATGTCGACCAGCCAAAAAAGTATTAAACCTTTACAAGAAAGAAGTGGTTAAAACATGAGTCTTTAAAATTTATTGATTCAATCATCTCTTACATACCTGGTTTGGAGAAAAGCACATATGCTAAGAAACAGAGAGCTAAACAATTAGGTATTTGTTATAAATGCGCACGTTGGACGTGCAACACTCGTTGTCGTTTTTTAGGAATGATTTCTAATAATCGCGAAGAAAAAAATCAACCCATTAGAGATGGCTTGAGTAATGAGTCATTATATAATATATCATTGACTCTTGAGACGCATCCTAGTGGATTTGATAGATTGATTTGCAACTTACATACATAGTTTCAAAAAGAAAGACAATAATACAATCTCGGAAATCTGACTTTAAAAGACTTTGTTTGTCAATTTATAAGAAAATTGGATGAGAAGCATATCCCCGACCCATAGAGGACGTTCAAGCCGTTACTAGACGTAAAACCAGAGGAAAATGTGAGTCACAATCCCAACCACCAGTAAATATTGTTTCAATTTATTATTTTGATTTCATTTACTTTAAGTTACTGTTTTGATTTCTTTTACTTTAATTTTTACCGAAAATATCTAAACTTTTTGATTTTCACTATCCATTTTATTGTTCATCTGACAATTGTCATTTTGCAGGTATTGTTGGGGTTGGTGCTCACAGCGCCAATTCCCGGTTGTATTTCTTTATGAATACTTCTATAAAACATTATTATTTTGAATAATATAAGCAGTTTCCATAATAAAATGTATCTTTTAATATGGTAAAGACGTAATGACCTTAGAATGACTAGTCATGGTGCAGTTGTAAAAACGTCGCAACTGACATTGTCATTCTCAGACAGTTCCTGGTCAAGTTTTACATTACTTGGTCAGTATAGTAAACCCGTTGAGACGGGTACATGTCGTATACTGGAATATATGATTCTAATGGTTTCTCAATGAACCATAAGTCCTGGAGACTAGTATAGACATGTAGGTGTTTATAGCGGATAAACACTGAAAGACTCACCGAAGATTCTTAATGGATGGTATACCAACATCAATAAAGATCTTATCGGGTTGAGTAACACTTGTGATTCTTAGACTTGAGATGTCATTGTGGGAACATGAGACATCTTCTACACTTAGATGGCAGTCATGTCACCGATCTATTAAGATCAGACCTCCGCCTGTTCGTTGGGTGTAGATAGATCCTCAGGGTGTCCTGTGTGTATCGAGATAGGATCTGTCAGTTATGTGTATCAGAGCATAGGTAGTCCATATGATTAGCAATCAGATAAAAATCATGGGCCCGTGGTACATTTTAGAAGTTAGTTCTAAATGTTCTTTTTGAGATTGCTAATAGAATAGTCGAGTGGATAATCCCTATAGAGATTTGACGTTTACATCTATATCTCTGGGATTTATCCGGATACCTGTGATGGAGGAATTATACATTTTCCATGACCTCGACCTGTATGATTCAGCAAGTTTATCTGTGATCGTCATAATTTACGGGTGGATAAATTATGGACACGAAATTGGATTTCATGACGAATATGCATGAATCTAGAGAGTCTCACTAATGAAATATACTCGTAGAGCACTAGGGCAACAATTATAAATAATATTGATTATTTATAAAGTCGTTTAAAGGTTAAACGTAAAATACATGTTTAGGGACCTGATAGTCATTTCCTTAATTTTTGTGTATTTACATTTAATATTAGATTAATTTAAATACACATTAATTAAATGTCAAATTGTGATATTTGACTAATATTATAAATATATATGTGTATTTAATATTTAATGTAAATATAATACATATATTTAATATATTTGTATTTAATCAGTTAATTATTTATTTAATTGTTAAATGATTAAATAAATAAAATATAAATATCTTAAGGTTATGATATTTGTTTTAATGACCTAGTTGCAATTGTTGACTAAGTTGAAAATATTATTAAATTGTAATGATGATTATTTAACAAGTTGGCAAGTTGTATTTGATAAAGCAAAAATTAAAATATCTTGTATTTTTGGCATATACCAATTCGGCCAAGGCCAAAATTCAAGGATATATATTATTTTGTTTTTCTTTAGGTTTTATAACCTAATATACTTTATCAAAACTCCATTAAAACAAAGCAAAGAAGGTAGAGAGAAAGAAAAAGAAAAATCAAAGAAAATCTTGGAATTTAGTAAGTATTTCCAACCTTCCATTAGAGAGTAAATTGTTCCTCTTGTTGTGGGATTCACTTGGTGATGTTCTTAATTTTTCTATTCTTTATTCTTTGTGTTCTTGATGGATGAAAGTTTGATGAAGGGGTTAAGCATGTATGAAGTTGGAAGAATGTTACTAGTGTAGTAGTAAGCATTCTTTTCATGGTTTTAGAACCTTGTTGTCATTCTAGAGTTATTGACCCACTCTTAAATGACCTAGATTTTATCTATAGTTATTTCATTGTGTTGAGACTTGATTGTAATGGAAGAAACATGATTGAAGCATTGGATTTTGTTAATTTGGTCAAATTTGTCCAATTTGAAGAAATTGAAAAATTAGGGTTTAAGACCACTTCCAAATTTGGGGATTTTCATTTATATGGTGTATTTGGATGTGTATATGATGCATGTAAAATATTGGGTTGATTGGATTTTGTCTTAATATGTTTTGAACATTAATTATGCCACCATGGAGGGCTCTCGGCTTTAGGCCAAAAATTTGGGAAATTTATTTTGCAATTTGAATTTCAATATGTATGACATGTTAAATTCATATAGGTAATGATTTAGAATCATCCAAAATCGTTTCGAACAATTTCGGATTAAAATAAACAAATTGTTATGTTTAAAGGTAATTCGGTAAATTCATATGAATTTGATTTAATGTGTTTTATTTCATAATTTGATTATTTGATAATAAATGAGTTTATTTTATTAATTCGAGAAAATTTTTTGAAATCAGAAAATTATGATTTTCCACGTTTCCGTTGCGTTACCATATTTAGCCCCTAAAACCCCTACAAAATGGTATCAGAGCAAGTCTGATTCTAGGCCCCCTAAAATGATTAGCCTTACTTAATTCAATGTTTAATCATGTTTTCTTGACATTATACATGCATAATATAATATAATTTGATTAGATTTAGGGTGTATGCACTTAGCGGAAAATCCCTAATTAATAAGGTTTAAATGTAATTATGTATTTGATGCATGTTATATGGTCCGTCTTGTCAATACGGTTTATGAATATTTCTCCCTGACTACATCCGAGACCGTGCCTCTGCTGTGAGGGTGTAGCCGATGGAGATTTATTTATATCGAATGTATATCAGATACTAGATAAATTCAAGCGAAAGCGGAATCCTGAACGTGCCCTAGCTGTCAGGGTTACGCAAGTAACTTGAGTTTATCATTGACAAGTTTAACCTTGGTACGTCTCCTTGTGGGCCTGCCTTAGCAGCGACAACGAGAAACGACCAGGACCGGAAAACCAAGGAGTCACTGGTGAATGATTGACAAATGAGTTGTCTACCTGATGAATATACGTAGGCGAGACCGTGCCTCTGCTGTGAGCTGAAATATATTCACGGGATCCACTTTTCACTATTTGTATTTAATTTAATTATTAAATCTTTGTATTCTGTTTGGGGATTACAGTATTGCATGATTTAGTGGGAGATGCATTTTTAGATTAAAAATCCATGATCTAGTTTATGCTTTTGATATTATATGAAACTGCTTATTTTCTGCTAACCGTTTTTCGTGATCTATATGATAGATTTGTGATGGCGGCACCATCCACTAATCAGTTTACGCGTATGCTTGATGCGAACAAACTTAAAGGCGTAGAGAACTTCGCTGATTGGGATCTGGATTTGAGGATTGTCCTCGATTTCGAGAGGTTGGGATATGTTCTTGAGGGTCCACTGCCCCTTGTTGTGGCAGAGGACGCTTCACTGGAGGAACGCGAAGTCTTCCAAGCTTGGAAGGATAATGATTTAAGGGTTAAATCATACATCTTAAGTTCGCTTTCACCGGGACTCAAGAAACTTTATTATGGCATGTTAGATGCCTATACTATGATGACACGATTAAGACAATCGTTTGAGAACCAAGAACAAGTAGTTGTTCACAAGGTCGCAATGGAATTGTTCCATGTGAAATTGGATGAGGGGCAAGCTGTTATCCCGCATGTTCTTCAAATGATCGATTTGATCGATCAATTGAGGCAACATAATCTCATTCTGAATGACATTCTCGGTAGGAGTGTCATTCTTGGTTCTCTCCCAGCTTCTTATCGCCAGTTCGTGATGTACTTCAACATGAACGAGACTATTTGTACCTACCATGAGTGGCATAGGATGTTGCTCACGGCGGAGGAGGACCTCAAGAAGGGAGTACCGACTCGCCCTCTGAGACCTACTTCTCTTTCTGCTTCTTCCAAGGCCTGGCCAAAGGAAAAGAAGAAGAAAGGGAAGAAGAAGAAGGGTTTCGATCCTCAACCACAGGCAAAGATAGATAAGCCCAAAAGGGCTTCTGAAGACAAGTGTCATCAATGCAGCAAAGTCGGGCACTGGAAAAGGAATTGTCCTGACTACATAGCTCAGGAGGGAAAGAGCATCTACATCAGGTACATTTATTTTCCAGTTATTGATATATCTTTGGCTTGTGAAGCCGTTACATCCAACTGGATTTTAGATTCTGCTTGTCCCATTCACATTTGCAATTCGTTGCAGGTGCTGAAGGAAAGTAGAAGACTGAAGCCTGGAGAGATGCAGTTGCGATTCGGGAGTGGAGACTCTCTGGATGCAGTTGCAGTGGGAGTATGCGAGATCTCATTGCCGAATGGGACACTTTTGTTAAATGACTGTCATTTTGTGCCTGGATGTGTAGCTAATATTATATCACTTTTTGTATTAGATACATAAGACTTTTGTATTAATATTAAGAACTGTTATTTGTATTTATATGATAAAAATAATATTCAGATCCTTTGTTGTCCAAACCAGCATGGTCATTATACATTGCAAACTTCAAAAGATATTTTAAATACTTGAGTTAATAAACGTAGTTTACCTGTAATTAATAATACTGAACTTTGGAATATGCGGCTATGTCACATAGGCGTTAAACGCCTTACCCAATTGGTTAGGAATGGTTTGATACCAGATCTTACCATTGAATCCTATCCAACTTGTGAATCCTGTATTCATGGTAAGATGACCAAAGCCCCATTTTCTGGTGTTGGACACCGCGCCACTAATTTATTGGAACTCGTACATTCTGATGTATGTGGTCCACTAAGTCAGACTGCTCACAGTGGTTATTCGTACTTCGTTACCTTTACTGATGATTTGTCACGATACGATTATGTGTATTTGATGCGACATAAATCAGAAACCTTTGAAAAGTTCAAAGAATTCCGAAATGAAGTAGAAAAACAAATTGGTCAATATATTAAATGCCTTTGATCTGATCGAGGCGGTGAATATATGAGTGGTGAGTTCATGGATTATATGAAGGAGAATGAAATTCTCGCTCAATATACTCCTCCAGGTACTCCACAACACAATGGAGTATCTGAGAGCAGAAATCATACTTTATTGGATATGGTCCGATCGATGTTGAGTTTCACAGATTTGCCCTATTTCTTATGGGGCTACTCTCTTTTAACAGCTGCACATCTTTTGAATAAGATTCCTTCAAAAGCTGTTCCTACGACTCCGTATGAGATATGGTTCGGTAGGAGACCAAATCTTAGTTACATTAAGGTTTGGGGTTGTCTGCCTATGTCAGGGTGACTCAGCAAGATAAGTTTTCGCCTCGAGGGCAAAAGTTTAGGTTTGTCGGATATCCTTCGAATACGAGGGGATATATGTTCTATGATACCGAGCATCGAAATGTGTTCGTAGCTCGCTTCGTAAAATTTCTAGAAGTAGAATTTTTGTCAGAAGGTGGTAATCATAGACAAGTTGAACTTGATGAAGTCCAACCTTAAAACAACGAACCAATGGAGGAACCTGAAGTTCAAGTAGATGAAGAACCTTCATCACACACACTCCGTAGGTCAGAAAGGGTATCTAGACCTCCTGAATGCTTGTATTTGATACAAGAAAAGAGTCTAGATGTTCTCTTAGTTGAAGAGACTGTAGGCATTGTATTTTTGCATGTGAAACCCGATGATGAGTCTCATTTGGAGGCACTACCTTTTAAGTCGCGGAAATCGCGGGAAACAGATGTCGGAAGGGAGGAGTCAAGAATTGACTCATAGTCGGATTAAGTTCGCTGGTTTAGCTTCGGGTTACTTGTTGGGTTACGTTTTAAAATTTATTCTCGGCCAAAACCCCGCAAATCACTTAACCCTAGTCCAAGCCCAATCCAAAGAAATAATTAATGTATGTCACAAATTAAAATAATTAAAACATCAAAACACCTAGCCAAGCCCACCCACCTAACCAAGGCCCACACGCCCATAGCCTTTAATCAAACCCAAATTAAAATAATTATTAATTAAATTAAAACATTAACTAAATAAAATATTAATTATATTAATTAAATAAATAAATAAAATATTTACCAAACATAAAATAAGTATATGCCTAATTTAAACAAATCAAATATAATTATCCCTAACTAAATAAAATTATATACCAATCTAAAATATTGACTTCCTAAGCTAACAAATTAAATGCCTAATCAACACAATTAAAGTGGGAGTAGATATTTCGCCTCTAGTAGGCGTAGAATTCTGGATGTGCTATAAATGTTTGTATTCATTATTCCAGTAGATTTCAGATTATATATCTGTAGAATTGTATTGTAATCAAAAAAAAAAAAAGATATCACCTTCCTAATTTGAATTAACCTTGTCCCCCCTCAATCTTTGACTTTCCTTAAAACCAAATCCTAAATTGAATGCAAGATCCCTTCCTTGTGAGACAAGGACAAACCCTAGCTCTCTTCTATATAAACATGACCTAACCTAACCACCCCTCCAGTCCAATCTCTCTAGCCCACGCCCAAAACCTCTCCACTTTCTCATCTCACAAGAAAATCACAAGCAAGAAGCCCTAGAGACCTCAAGTCTCACGGCCAAGACAAGAAATCAAGACAGAAAATTTTCTCTCCATCTCATCCTCCTTAGCCGTGAACACCAGCCCTTTGCACAGCCCTCCATTGCCGAATTTTAACCACCCCTCACAGCCCCAAAACACACCAAAATAAGCCTCAAATACAGCCCTAAAGTCGCACAAAATACCCTCCAAACACAGCCCCATTCGCAGCCCCAAAACAGTCCTAGAACACGCCCCCACTGCACAACTGAACTGCCATAGTTTAGCCCACTGACCTGATCATTTTTGCAGTGATTTAAGTCTATAAAACAGCCCTAAAATCACCTAGAAACCACCCTAAAAACCTCCATAAAGTTTCCCTAAAAAATCACAAAAAAATATGCACAATAAGCCTCCCAAAAACGCAAAAAACAGCCCCTTAAAACACAAACGTGACCTGAAACAGGAGCAGAAAACACCAAGAAAACAGCAGCAAAGTGAAGCCAAAACAGCGAGGAAAACAGTGGAACAACAAGTTAAGACGCTAAGCTAGTGAACGGAAGAATAAGGAGCTTTTACCCCTTCCGATCTCCGCGAAACGCAAGTCCGAAGACGACTTAAAAGGTTAGACCTGAGGGTACCTTTCACACTTGTTTTTTATTTGATTTTTATTGATTCTTTTAATTGTGTTTTAATTATTTATTGACTATTGTTTGCATGCGATGTGTGTTGTGGCCATTGATTAAAACGAAAAATATGTCGTCTCTCGTGGTATATAGGATGGAAACCCAGACGTAAATTCCGTAGCCGATTCTGAATGGACGGTAGTGCGGTCTGTACTTGGGATACAACTCCACGTACCACTTGAGTAAACGGCGTATATTTCGCTTTATGTTATTTTGATTATTCTCACTTTATTATTCCGTCTTTTAATTTCCGCATGTTATTTATTTATGTTATGATGCAATCGAGCGCATGGGCTTAGTAAGTGGAATGAAAGATCCCCTATGGGGAAGGGTTAAAGCCCTTTACCACGATACTTTGCCACGCCGGTTGATGTGTGTTCGGTTGAATGCAAGACACGTTCAATCGGACATATTAAGTTTGATATGATTGTCTTTATTTTTTGTTGTATGATGCGATCGAGCGCATGGGCTTAGTGAGTTAGTCCAAAGGTCCTCTATTGAGAGACGAAGAGCCTAAAAGGCCACCTTTGTGATACTACTTCGCCGCGCCGGACGAAGTGTGTTTGGGTTGAATGTACGTTCAATCGGGCATACGAAGTCCTACACTTTTATTGTCTTTATTTCATGTATTGTGATGTGTGATGGCTTAGTACTGATTGGTCTAAAGGTCCTCTCTTTGAGAGACAAAGAGCCCCAAAAGGCCACCTTTACGGCACTCTTCGTCCCTTTGTTTGTCAGCACTCAGCCCGTCCTCGCCCCCTTTATTCTGTTGTTTAGTATGACGTCTCTACATGACCATGCATCATTCACATTGCGCATGGGCTTAGTATGTTGGTCTAAAGGTCCTCTCTTTGAGAGACAAAGAGCCTAAAAGGCCACCTTTACGGTAGTACTTTGCCGCCCTCTTTTATTTAGTTATTCGCTTCATAACGTCTTTTTGAAAATTCATGCATCATATTGCATTGCGCATGGGCTTATCAAGTGAGATTAAGGGTCCTCCACTTTGAGGGGTGAAAATGATTGAAAGCTACCTTTGCTACAATGATTTGCCGCGCCCCTTAATCTGTTGTTATGTACGAGAACTCATATATTCATTTGTTCATGTAGGTGTCATGTCGTTTACTGCATTTTGGAGGTCACTACTATAACCCCATTCGAACGCGTTCCGAAACGCCGCACGAACGCATGTTTTCTGTCTGGTCCCGTTCGAACGCGTTATCAAACGCTATAGGGACGCGAACCTTCTGTCTACCGTTCGAACACGTTTACGAACGCTACACGAACGCGAATACACTGAATTGAGTCATTTTCATCACATGTGTGTCTGTGTCTATATCTATCTTCTTTTGCACCACGTCATAGCATGCTCACTTTAATGCCTAATTGCATCCCTAAGCGTCTTTTTGCATTACGTACTTAGTTGACTCCTTTATTTGTGCATGGACATGTAATGGCTATTTGTTGAAATCAAATGTTCGCCATTATTTGATTCGCCTTTATGTGTGCTTGTGTGGTTAGTGTGTGCTTGTGTTTCCATGAATACAATATGCCAATGAAGTTGTATGTTCGTTGCTACTTTGATGTACTTTCAAGCATGTAATCTTAGATGTGAAATATATGCAAATTTAGGAGTAAGTTTTATTTTTGCGCATGTGGATTTAGAAGCATGATACTCTTGGAAATAAGTGTTACTTAAGCTTGATTAAATTATTACACAAATCCTTTCATTACAAGTGACATAAGAAGGGACCATTCTAAACCTAACGGTTTGAGGTCTTCCCTTGCGAGGGTGAGTGCGGCCTTAAATCTCATTTTTCCCTGGTTCACACCTGGTGGCGACTCCATTATTTCCGGTTAAGCCCGGGACACAGGCGTCGCCCAGTTCCTGTGTTCCCACAGAGACTGATCCTTTCACCTATAGAGAATCAATGTTGGACATCGACTCCGTGAAATGGCAAAGTGCCATGAAATCTGAGTTAGACTCAATGCATGAGAATCAAGTTTGGGACTTGGTTCCGCTTCCCGAAGGAATTGTTCCTATCGGTTGTAAATTCTCCATAATATTGATTAAATTTGATCTTCATATGCTCATTTGACAGGTATTATCAACATACACGGTAACATATGAACATAGGTTGTAAGTGAAAAATATTTTTTTATATTTATAAATAAACTTCCATTATAAAAAATGTGTAAACTCTAATATAATTTTAGGATAAAAATATTAATTTCTTTTCAAAAATACCTGTGAATATTGTGGGTACAATGAATTGATTGATACCCTGTTTAATGTGTATATGGAGAAGGGTAAAAAAACACAGGAGAACTTACTTATTTGATAATTTAGAAATAAATAAAACAATTACTGACTTGGATAATAATTTTTTTTAAGTTTTCGCTTAAATTACTAGGGACTAGTAATAAGCTGGTTGGGGGATATGATGAAAATTAAAAAGTGTACACTTAATAAAAAAAGAAACTAATCATTTTACACTTATAATTTCATCAATCCTCTTAATTTAACACGTTTGTAAAATAATAATTAAATTTATGTTTTATATATTTTTATTGTGATTTTTATTTTTTATGTAGGTGAAATAATACATTGGATGCATAACTAGAAAAATGGACGTGACATTTGGATTTTGGAGGCCATAAACTTGAAATGGTGTTTTAACAGTGCACAATTTCGGAAATTCCAACTTTCCGTAATTTTCGTAATTTGGCCATAACTTTGTACTCTGATATCGGATTGAGGTGATTTCAATTCGAGATGAAAGAAAACTCAAATATCTACAACTTTATTGTTTACAAGAATTTCTAGTTCTGGGGATTTCAAGGTCGAAATTGGTGAAGATTCAATGTGTTGCATGTAATTTTAATTATTAGAAAATAAATTAAAAAAAAGTAAAAATAAAAAATAAAAGTTGAAATATCATAATCCACCATGTTTGTAAAATTATCAACAAAAAATCAAAAAAAAAATAAAAAAAAAAAATAAATTAGTAAAAGTTTGTTGTTTATATTTGATTTGGAAAATTATAATTAATAATTGAGAGATGAACACTTCTACTATAAATAAAGGTGTTCACCTCTTATTTTTCTTCATGCTTTCTTTCAATTTCTCTTGTAGAATTTGAGAGAGTGTGTCTTATGTGTTTTAATTTTTAAGTTTTCTTGTAATTTCTTTCTCATTCGCTAATAAAATTATGCATGTTTTTCTTCAAATCATGAGTAGTTAATTTCATCCCGCTGGGGTAAAGAGTGAAGCTCTTAATATGATAATATAAATTAATATTATTTATATTATAATATATAAGTGGTAATATGAATAAGTGATTTAAATTTGGATTGATTATTGACAAACTTTGTTACCACATTTATAGATGATTTTATTTATTTGACATAATTGAGTACCTAATTGGACTTGTTATAGACAAATATTATCACCGCCTTTATGACTGATTTTATATGTTTTAGTATAATTAATTCATGAAGTAAATTAACTGGGTAATAATTTAAATTTGTATATTATAAAAAGTAAGATTTCTCTATATTTGAAATATTAAGAGCGGATCTCCTAACCCCAATATTTTAATTTATTATTGCAGTTCAATTTAAAAAAATTCATCTCTTCAAACAAATCTAACATTTTTATTTCACCCGAATTGTTATTTTGTTTTTCTAAATTTATTTCCTATGGATCGACCCCGGACTTACCAGGTTATTTTATTACTTCGACACTCTTATACTTGGGATAAAGAACTACTTTTTGAGTGTGTCAAAAAATTTCATGTTAACAAATGTTTCATAATTATTGATTGTGGTTTCTTATTAATGATTAAAATTGTAAGTTCAACGGTCTTAGTTGTATGTTTGTTTTACAAAATATTATTTTTATTATATGTTGTTGATGGTGTTTTCAGGCACTATGATATTTAAAGCGGCACGACGAGGATAGAAGGGTAATTCCCTTCTTGGGTGAGACCGTTAAAGCCGACTCGACCACCTTATAAAAAGAGAACAAGCACCTTGCGGCTCCAGACCGACCACAACAGTTAAAGACCGAGCACCTTATGGTTTCGGACCGAGCCTGTTATGATCGGTACCCGAGCATTGGGGTTCATATGACCGGGCATTATCAGGTCGACAACAACATTCTTAGTACAAAGGACTATCATGACCGACCTCATAAAGACCGACCAGATAGCGAGATATGCTCAAGAAGATAACACCCTATTCTTGTGGATAAGATGACAAGTTATCCTACTTTCACGAGGAAAAGCAATGAGTCAGTATCCAAAAAGGAATAAGAAAAGTGGAGGCAACATTGGATTAGGAATCCTTACAAGAGGAGAAGACTGATTTAACTAGGAATTCTTATACAAATAGGAGTCTGATTTCTGTACTATTATAAATAGGAGGACAGAGTATGTGTAATGGAATCAAAATCATCAAGCTCTGACTTGTAAACACAAAGAGATATCAGAGAAGCATATCTGGGTAATAAAAGTACCATTCGTTTTGTGCCTGTGGACGTAGGTGGGATCTGATCCGCCGAACCACGTTAAATCTCCTTGTTGATTGTGTATTTATCTGTCTTTTGCTAAATTTGCTTTTGGTTCCCCCATAACCAAACAAATTCACTATTGTGGGAGGATTGTCTCGGGAGTAATATTCCTATATTGCCCTTGAGACCAAAATCAACCGTCAACAGTTGGCGCCGTCTGTGGGGAATCCAACAAAAAGTAGCTCGCGTGGTAAGACAATGGCAGAATATGGAAATCATCAATCTTCAGGGAATCCGGCAACAGACTGGATGAAAAAGATGGGAGAGAGCATGAGGTCCATGATAGATCGGCTAGAGAGAATGGAGGAAACGAACAACGAGAGACCAGAAGTCGGAACGAGTCGAAGAAGAGGCGAGAGAGCAGAAGGAAAAATGGTGGTAGATACAAGTGAGGATGATGGACCCAGGAGGTGGGGCCCCTACGGGATAAAATCCATGGTTGTAGAAAAAGATTCACAAACAGAGGACACATGGGAAGAAGAGGAAAGAGGACAAAGAGGACAATCACCTGATCCCTCTTATGATAGCCTCCACAACTCCATAAGAGAAGAAAGGGAGTATAGTGAGGATGTGCGAGAAGTTTCAAAACATAGGGAACACCGCACCCAAGGCAATGGACGCGTAGAAAAGGCACATGACACAACGTAGCGGCAGAACCAATGAGATAAAATCTTGGTTAAAAAAAGAGATGACCAAGTGGGGGTAAGACTCAAGACTGATGCTAGTGATGCACGGGACGGCGAGGGGGAATCTCCCATCACGGAAGAAATAAGGTCGGCAAAATTCCCAGGGCGATTCAACATGCCGACCATGGTACCTTATAAAGGTCACTCTGATCCGAAATCCCACATCGAAAGCTTTGTCCTGTTAATGGAAGTCCAGGGAGTAGTAGGAGACGCCATCTGCAAAGTGTTCCCCCTGACTTTGGGCGGACCCGTCATCCTGTGGTACAGAAGTCTAGCCCCGGGGAGCATTAGGAACTTCACACAGCTTAAAAGATCGTTCGTTCGGCACTTTAAAGGGGTCTGCGCCCCCAAAAAGACGATTGGAGAATTAAGACTTATGAAGCAAGGAGATGATTAACCCCTAAAAGTTTTCATTGAAAGGTACCACAACATGGTACTGGAAGTCGGAGGATACGAGTCCCTAGAAGCCTTAGAAAGCTTAAAGGGAGCCCTAAACGTCGGGAGGTTATGGACTCATTTAAGAATCCAGGACACGCCAGATTATGCCACCGCTCTAGAGGTAGCCCGGAAGTTCGTCTTGGTAGAAAGCGAAGAAAAGATCTCCCGAATGGGGACGGCCATTCGAGAAAGAATAGCAAGAACAGAGGCCCCCCGACGACCGGACAGGGAATTCAAAAGATTCAATCCAAAACCCAAAGAATTCAAGCCGATCCCTCGAAAAGATCAGGAAAGAGGGGTCCCGACTCAGGTGAATCATATAGTCCGAGAAGAAACATATGTTCCACTGAGAAAGCCACCGGGGCAGATCATCATGGAGATACAGGAAAAATGCCTCTTGATAGAACCCGACCTCAGGAGGTTCCCCCGGATAAAAAGAACCAGAAGTCTTACTGCGTACATCATAACCTGAGGGGGCACACAACGGACAAATGCAAAGACCTGCGGGAATAGATGGAGGACCTATCCCGAAATGGGTATTGTGGGAACACACGAATCTGGGCGACGCATGTTGTCCCGGGCTCGCGGTCCGGTTGGGAGTACGGTGTGGGAACACACGAATCTGGGCTACGCATGCTGTCCCGGGCTCGCGGTTCGGTTGGGAGTACGGAATAGCCAAGGGGGACTAAATCGGAGAATAATGGAGTCGCCACCCAGTGTGAACCGGGAAAATGAGATTTAAGGCCGCACTCACCCCTCGCAAGGGAAGACCTCAAACCGTTGGGTTCGGAATGGTCCCTTACTTATGTCACTTGTAACGAAAGGATTTATGCAATAATTTAATCAAGCTTAAGTAACACTTATTTCCAATAGTATCATGCTTCTAAATTCACATGTATAAAATAAAACTTACACCTAAATTTACATACATTTCACATCTAAGATTGCATGCTTGAAAATACATCAAAGTAACAACGAACATAAAACTTCATTGGCATATCATGTTCATGAAAACACAAGCATACATACTAACCATACAAGCATACACGTGAGCACCTTTCCCAGTGGTATGTGGAATTGTATCCCAAGTACAGACCGCATTACCGTCCATTCGGAATCGGCTACAGAATTTATATCTAGGTTTCCATCCGATATACCACTCAAAAGTCATCATGACATAAATATATGAATGGTAATACATTAAACCAAGACTAAGGTAAAAGATGCAACCAATGAAATAAACATGTTTTTCATTATGATGTGCACAAAGATAAGAATGACTATATGGGGCTTCATAAGAAAAATCACCTAAGAAACAATTATACGTGACATGTGGTGAAAGTGTCTCAGTTCAGTGGGTGCGCGTTCGCGTAGCGTTTGATAACGCGTTCGAACGGAACCAGACCTGATGCATTATGAGACTAAGAAAGTGCATGTGCATTCGCGTAGCGTTCGAGAACGCGTTCGAACGGTAAACAGAAGGTTCGCGTTCGTGTGGCGTCCGAGAACGTGTTCGAACGGAACCAGACCTGATGCATGCAACACAAAGAAAGTGCGTGTGCGTTCACGTAGCGTTCGATAACGCGTTCGAATGGTAAACAGAAAGTTCGCGTTCGTGTAGCGTCCGAGAATACGTTCGAACGGAACCAGACCTGATGCATGCAACACAAAGAATAAAGATGACAATGTCAAGCTCAGTATGTCCGATCAAACGTATCTTGCATTCAACCAAACACACATCAACCGGCGCGGCAAAGCATCATGGTAAATGGGTTTAACCCCTCCCTATAGGGGATCTCACATCGCACTTACTAAGCCCATGCGCTCGATTGAATCATGCATACAAAGAATAAAAAGCAATAATATTAAACGTAGTATGCCCGATTGAACGTATCTTGTATTCAACCGAACACACATCAACCGGTGCGGCAAAACATCGGTAAAGGATTTTAACCCCTCCAATTAGGGGACCTTTCATCGCACTTACTAAGCTCATGCACTCGATTGCATCATGCAAACAAAATAAAGACAATCATATCAAACTTAGTATGCCCGATTGAATATATCTTGCATCCAACCGAACACACATCAATCGGTGCGGCAAAGCATCGTGGTGAAGGATTTTAACCCCTCCAATTAGGGGACCTTTCATCGCACTTACTAAGCCCATGCACTCGATTGTATCATACATAAATAAGCAACATGCAGAATTCAAGTAACGAAAAATAGATAAATCAATCCAACATGAAACAAAAGAATGTGTCGTTTACTCAAGTGGTACGTGGAGTTGTATCCTAAGTACATACCGCACTACCGTCCATTCGGATTCGGCTACGGAATTTACGTCTGGGTTTCCATCCTATATACCACAAGAGACGACACTCTTCCATTCATCCAATACCCACAACACACATCATATACAAACAATATTCAACAAATAGGTAAAGCGCAGTCAAAATAAATAACAAAAATCAAATGAAGATGAGTGTGGGAAGTACCCTCAGGTCTAACCTTTTAAGCAGTCTCTCGGACTCGCATTTCACGAAGATCGAAAGGGGTAAAGCTCCGCAACTTTTCTGGTTCACTGGTTTGCCTTTTCCTTCGCTGTTCGACCGCTCAAGCTACTGTTTCGACTCTGTTTTGCTGCCGTTTCCTCTGTATTTTCTGCTTACTGTTTGCGGATTGTTTTGATGTTCTTGATGGACTGTTTTGGGTGTTCTTTTTGGTGTTTTAAGCTACTGTTTTTGGCGTAGTTTACTGCTATTTAAGGTGATTTTCGGTGTACGTAACTGCTGTATTTGGCTGTGAATTTCGGTAATGTGAGGGAGTGTTTGAGGGCTTGTTGTTTTTGGTAATGTGGAGGAGGAGATGAAGAGAATTGTTTGTTATTTCTCTTGTGATTTGTGTGTGATGTCTAGTGTTTCCTGCTATAATTTTCGTGTGAATTGTATGTATGAGCTAGGGGAGTGCATGTCTTGGTTAGGGGTTGTTTATATAGAGAAGGGCTAGGGCTTCACCTTGTCTCACAAGGAAGGGATTTTGGCATTAAAAAGAGGATTTGATTTGTGTTGAGCAAGGAAAGTCAAAGATTGAGGGGGGACAAATTTGGCTAGATTAGGAAGTCAATATCTTTAATTTGTTATGATTGCTTTTAATTAGGCATGACATATTTTTAATTTAGTATGTGATTTGTTTAGTTAGGAAGTTAATATATTTGATTTATCTTATTTAGGTATGATTATATTTTATGTTTTATTTTAATTGGTAAATGGTTTAAATATTTTATTTAATATTTAATGTTTAATTTAATTAAATTGGGATGTGTTTTATGGGCTTTGGGGGGCTAATTGGGCTGGGGTGCGAGGCTAGCAGCAAAACCAGAAACACCGACGCCGTTCGAACGCCAATTCGAACACGGCACGAACGTCCGCAATTTGCCTGATGTTCGAACGAAGTAACGAATGCAGCACTAACGAAGACATTGAACTTGTGAAATGAACTTGATGACGTACTTATTCCGAATTCCCCTTCCGACATCCGTTTCCCGCAATATCATTAGCTAAAAAGGTAGTGCCTCTAACTGAGACTCATCATCGGGTTTCACATGCGAAAATGCAATGCCTACAGTCGCCCCCACTTTGATGGGACTTGTGCAGTGTGTGACTTTGAACAATCATATCAAAGTTATGCAATGCATTTTCACTTACCTGGCTCGTCTGCTGCCTTGAGTTGAGTTGGTGATGTAGTGGACCTCGATCCTAGGACGTATCCCCATAACTGCAAGTGACTTGGGCCTCGGCGCTAGGATTTATTCCAAAACTGAGATTTATTCTTGGATTCGTTCCAAAACTGAGATTCGTTCTCGGATTCATTCCAAAACTGAGATTTGTTCTCTGATTCATTCCAAAACTAAGATTCATTCTCGGATTCATTCCCAAACTGAGATTCATTCTCGGATTCATTTCCAAACTGAGATTCGTTCTCGGATTCATTCCAAAACTGAGATTCGTTCTCGGATTCATTCCAAAACTGAGATTCGTTCTCGGATTCATTCCAAAACCTGATGATGTGGGCCTCGGCCCTAGGATTCATTCCTGGATTCATTCCATAACTCTGACGACGTGGGCCTCGGCCCTATGATTCATTCCCGGATTCGTTCCTGGATTCATTCTAAACTTTGATGATGTGGGCCTCGGCCCTAGGATTCATTCTTGGAGTTCCATTCCGGCTTGTTCATTCTCGAACTGTGTTTCCATTCTTGGAGTGCCATTCCTGGCTAAACTGATACTGATGCTGATGTGGGCCTCAACCCTGGGACTCATCCTCAAAACTGATACTGATGTGGGCCTCGACCCCAACTGATACTGATATGGGCCTCGCCCCCAGACTGATTCTGATATGAGTCTCGCCCCCAGACTGATTCTGATATGAGCCTCGCCCCAAACTGATACTGATGTGGGCCTCACCCCAAACTGATATTGACGTGAGCCTCGCCCCCAACTGATACTGATATGGGCCTCGCCCCAGACTGATACTGATAAGGGCCTCGCCCCAAACTGATACTGATATGGGCCTTGCCCCGGACTGATACTGATGTGGGCCGCGCCCCCAGACTAATATTGTACCGTCGCTGCTTTTGGTTGGACTTGCATTTGTCGCTTTCTCTTTTTCTTTGTTGAAACCTGTGATTTACAAGACAAAACCAACACAAAAAGAATGCCAAAATACGTTATATGGATGCATACATGAATGAAGTTCCTATTCCATTGGGTTAGGTTTTCTGCCAATTCCTCTGGTGATTGCTCGGTCTTTTCTTCCTCAAGCAAAGTATTGTTTCAATCTGTCTACGTCGATCAATTCGGTGAACTCATTCTCTTCTAAATCTGACAGTTTCACAGCCTTGTTCCCCAATTTCTGAATGGCTATCATGTCTCTTCTACTTGCTTCTCGTGTTCTGAGTGTCGCTGAATATCATAATACTAGGGTTGAATGCTTTTGTCAAATATACTCATGTTGCAGGTTGAGAATGGGAGATTCAGGTAAGTAAGCGAAATGAACTTCTTTATTATTGTCGAGAAAATGTCAAACAAAATCAATGTCTTTATCAGAAATGCAAGATCAAATGAACTAGGGGAAAACAACATTGTCTTCTTCTTCTTGGCCTATGGTTCTTCATCATTGTCATCCCTTATCCTCATGTAAGAAGCTTGGTGGCTAAGAGCTTGGAGGACAAGGGTTTCGGGTAGGCCAGAGTTGATCATGTAGTTGGGTAGGGGATTCCTGTGTGCGTTGGGTTGTTCTCTTTCTGGGTCTGGTATTTTATGGGTGTCAATGAGGTCTTGGATCTCATGCCTAAGGCGGGTGCAGTTGTCAGTTTCGTGACCTTTTTGTTGGTGGAAGTAACAAAATAAGTTTAAGTCAAGGTAATTGGGTACATGGCTTGGAAGTGGTTTAGGTTCCAAGGGTTTCAGAAGTCCTTGCATCTTCAACTTTTCAAACACCTTCGATAGAGGCCTGCCAAGGTTGGAAAATCGCTTATTCCTGATGGCGGCAACCTCAGCGGTAGTGGGCCTTGTCTCAGAATGCCCCCCAAAATTCCTCTTATTCTGGCCATAAAACTTCCGGTTCTCGGCCTCCTCTTCTTCAATGTCCATGACAGTTTCCCTCAGCTGTCGGAAATCCGTAATCATCGAAGTCATCCTCCGCAGCTTACCATAAATGGAGGGCTTAATGCCCTTGATGATCATTTTGATCTGGTCTTTCTCAGAGGGCCGAGTCTGCATCTTCAGAAGCTGGCTTCTCCAGCGGTCTACATACTCATTGAAGCTTTCTTCCGGCTTCTGCTTAGTGTTCTCCAAATCACGGAGTGACAAGTCAATCTCTAAGTCTGTAACATACTGCTCCAGAAAAGCGTCAGCTAGTTCCCTTCAATCTTCCTTAACCTTCTTCTCAAGGCTATGATACCAAACCACGGGTGCCCCCTCAAGTGACATCCCAAACATCTTTTGGATTTGGCGCTGTGATAGGCCCACTGAACTCATGACTGAGACATATTGATGTAGATGGACTCTCGGGTCTCCATTCCCATTAAATTTGGCCATGTCCGGCATTTTAAACTGAGCTGGCAGTTGTTCTCCGAAGGTCATTGCCTCATAATCCAACAACTCTTCATGTTTACCCCTCATTTTGCGGGTAACTGTTTCAACCTGATCCCGAAGCTTCTGAAATTCTGCCTGAGACCCAATCATTTTGCCTGTTGCATACTCTGCCATGTCATCATCAAAAGTGGGGATATCATCCCCCAACCCATTCGGAGGCTCTTCACATCTCACATTCTCATAGTTTCCCCCAGCACGGGGCACAACCATGTTTGTCATGGCAGTAGTCAAGGCTTGCAACTGTTCGGTAATCTTGGCTAAACCGCTTTCCAACTGATCTATCCGGGATACCTCATTATCGGATGTACTCATATCTGTTATCGGTCTTTTGGTGAGTCTTCCTTTTTCCCTAACCCAACGGGAATCTATGATGGCTTTCAGAACACAAGGGTTAACATGATGTATGTATGCATGGGGTGCATGAGATGCGTGTAACATATATAACATACTAAATCAACTAAAATTTTCAAACAAATCGGCCCGTTATCATTTTAGAAGCTTCTGGGCTAACTGTTATAGGAGTGAACTCGTCCCAGTTTAAATGGCCCAACGAGTTCACATCTCATGGCAAGGAGCCCAACTAAATCCAAATGGTAATGTTCCGAACACAAGCACAAAGTGGCTCATCAATCACTTAGAAGCCTTTGGCCCAATCGTCATAAAATACGTTCTTGTCCCAGTTTATATGGCCCAACAAGCCCATATCCCATGACAAATGGTCCAAATGGATCCAAACGACGATGTTCCCAAACATAAGCATAGAAGAAAGACAATGCAAACATAACGTAATAATTTCTACACAATGGCCCATCAACATTTCAGAAGCTTTGGGCCTATTAGTCATAAGGTACGAACTCGCCCCAGTTTAAATGGCCCAGCAAGTCCGCATTTCTGACAATAGTCCAACTGCATCAAAATGAGGATGGTCCACAAGCACATTCTCAAGGAAATAATTGTTACTTTAATCATACAAACCGGTCTATGGTGGATTTGTAAGAGTATGGACAAAGGCTCTCACCGGCGAAGGATAGCCCACAACTAGGTCTCCCCACTCAAGGGTTCGAGCGACCAAGTGAGCGCACCCTTTTTTATACACTAAGGTACGTGCCAATGAGCTATGGTGTGTGACGGACTGTCAAATGGATTTCCCGTTGTAGATTCCCCAGAGGGAAGGTGGAACGAGGCTCACTTAAATACCCAAGCCTCTTAGGCTCTTATCGGTTGGTATCAGGAATAAACAACGAGTCCTCCAAATTAGTCCATCACAAAAGGCTACGAGTAGATGGCTATATAGGTGTCTTCACAGCTTTTCCTTCTAGAAAGGTAGTGAGTGAAGGAAGACACCAAACCATTACCTAGCCTCAAAATGCCTTTGATCAACCCTTACTTTATCCACTATAGACACGGTCAATTAAAACATAAATCCAAACATCACAAGACAATATTTCGGGGCCAATTCTCGGTCCCCAGTGGAGTCGCCAGACTGTGGGAACACACAAATCTGGGCGACGCATGCTGTCCCGGGCTCGCGGTCCGGTTGGGAGTACGGAATAGACACGGGGGATTAAACCGGAGAATAATGGAGTCGCCACCCGGTGTGAACCGGGAAAATGAGATTTAAGGCCGCACTCACCCCTCGCAAGGGAAGACCTCAAACCGTTGGGTTCGGAATGGTCCCTTACTTATGTCAGTTGTAATGAAATGATTTATGTAATAATTTAATCAAGCTTAAGTAACATTTATTTCCAATAGTATCATGCTTCTAAATTCACATGTATAAAATAAAACTTACACCTAAATTTACATACATTCACATGTAAGATTGCATGCTTGAAAATACATCAAAGTAACAACGAACACAAACTTCATTGGCATATCATGTTCATGAAAACACAAGCATACATACTAACCATACAAGCATACATGTGAGCACATTTCCCAGTGGTACGTGGAATTGTATCCCAAGTACAGACCGCATTACCGTCCATTCGGAATCGGCTACGGAATTTATATATGGGTTTCCATCCGATATACCACTCAAAAGTCATCATGACATAAATATATGAATGGTAATACATTAACCAAGACTAAGGTAAATGATGCAACCAATGAAATAACATGTTTTTCATTATGATGTGCACAAAGATAAGAATGACTATATGGGGCTTCATAAGAAAAATCACCTAAGAAACAATTATACATGACATGTGGTGAAAGTGTCTCAGTTCAGTGGGTGCGCGCGTTCGCGTAGCGTTTGATAACACGTTCGAACGGTAAACAGAAGGTTCGCATTCGTAAAGCGTTCGAGAGCGCGTTCGAATGGAACCAGACCTGATGCATTATGAGACTAAGAAAGTGTGTGTGCGTTCGCATAGCGTTCGAGAACGCGTTCGAACGGTAAACAGAAGGTTCACGTTCGTGTGGCATCCAAGAACACGTTCGAACGGAACCAGACCTGATGCATGCAACACAAAGAAAGTGCGTGTGCGTTCGCGTAGCGTTCGATAACACGTTCAAACGATAAACAGAAAGTTCGCGTTCGTGTAGCGTCCGAGAACACGTTCGAACGGAACCAGACGTGATGCATGCAACACAAAGAATAAAGATGACAATGTCAAGCTCAGTATGTCCGATCAAACGTATCTTGCATTCAACCGAACACACATCAACCGGCGCGGCAAAGCATCATGGTAAATGGGTTTAACCCCTCCCTATAGGGGATCTCACATCGCACTTACTAAGCCCATGCGCTCGATTGAATCATGCATACAAAGAATAAAAGCAATAATATTAAACGTAGTATGCCCGATTGAACGTATCTTGTATTCAACCGAACACACATCAACCGGTGCGGCAAAGCATCGGTAAAGGATTTTAACCCCTCCAATTAGGGGACCTTTCATCGCACTTACTAAGCTCATGCACTCGATTGCATCATGCAAACAAAATAAAGACAATAATATCAAACTTAGTATGCCCGATTGAATATATCTTGCATCCAACCGAACACACATCAATCGGTGCGGCAAAGCATCGTGGTGAAGGATTTTAACCCCTCCAATTAGGGGACCTTTCATCGCACTTACTAAGCCCATGCACTCGATTGTATCATACATAAATAAGCAACATGCAGAATTCAAGTAACGAAAAATAGATAAATCAATCCAACATGAAACAAAAGAATGTGTCGTTTACTCAAGTGGTACGTGGAGTTGTATCCCAAGTACAGACCGCACTACCGTCCATTCGGATTCGGCTACAGAATTTACGTCTGGGTTTCCATCCTATATACCACAAGAGACGTCACTCTTCCATTCATCCAATACCCACAACACACATCATATACAAACAATATTCAACAAATAGGTAAAGCGCAGTCAAAATAAATAACAAAAATCAAATGAAGATGAGTGTGGGAAGTACCCTCAGGTCTAACCTTTTAAGCCGTCTCTCGGACTCGCGTTTCACGAAGATCGAAATGGGTAAAGCTCCGCAACTTTTCTGGTTCACTGGTTTGCCTTTTCCTTCGTTGTTCGACCGCTCAAGCTACTGTTTCGATTCCGTTTTATTGCAGTTTCCTCTGTATTTTCTGCTTACTGTTTGTGGATTGTTTTGATGTTCTTGATGGACTGTTTTGGGTGTTCTTTTTGGTGTTTTAGGCTACTGTCTTTGGCGTAGTTTACTGTTGTTTTAAGGTGATTTTCGGTGTACATAACTGCTGTATTTGGCTGTGAATTTCGGTAATGTGAGGGAGTGTTTGAGGGATTGTTGTTTTTGGTAATGCGGAGGAAGAGATGAAGAGAATTGTTTGTTATTTCTCTTGTGATTTGCGTGTGATGTCTAGTGTTTCCTGCTATAATTTTCGTGTGAATTGTGTGTATGAGCTAGGGGAGTGCATGTCTTGGTTAGGGGTTGTTTATATAGAGAATGGCTATGGCTTCACCTTGTCTCACAAGGAAGGGATTTTGGCATTAAAAAGAGGTTTGATTTGTGTTGAGCAAGGAAAGTCAAAGATTTAGGGGGGACAAATTTGGCTAGATTAGGAAGTCAATATCTTTAATTTGTTATGATTGCTTTTAATTAGGCATGACATCTTTTTAATTTAGTATGTGATTTGTTTAGTTAGGAAGTTAATATATTTAATTTATCTTATTTAGGTATGATTATATTTTATGTTTTATTTTAATTGGTAAATGGTTTAAATATTTTATTTAATATTTAATGTTTAATTTAATTAAATTGGGATGTGTTTTATGGGCTTTGGGGGGCTAATTGGGCTGGGGTGCGAGGCTAGCAGCAAAACCAGAAACACCGACGCCGTTCGAACGCCAATTCGAACGCGGCACGAATGTCCGCAATCTGCCTGAAGTTCGAACGAAGTAACGAACGCAGCACTAACGAAGACAGTGAACTTGTGAATTGAACTTGATGACGTACTTATTCCGAATTTCCCCTTCCGACCTCCGTTTCCCGCAATATCCTTTTCTAAAAAGGTAGTGCCTCCAACTGACTCATCATCGGGTTTCACATGTGAAAATGCAATGCCTACAGGTATCTAAATAGGTACATCGATCATGAGATCATGGCGGCCAGACAGAGGGCACGAAACCGATAGGTGAACATCATCGCATGGGGAAGTACACTGGCCGGGGACTCAAACCGGTCAAGAAAAAACTACAGCCGAGCTCGAGGGGCAGAGGTGCTAGGAACAGAAAGACCTCCGACACTACAAGGAGGTCGGTCGGTGCCCATAATGTTCACCGACGAGGATGCACGAGGGGTGAGTTTCCCCCATGATGATGCGCTGATAATCAAAGCTAAAATCAGCGGCACAGAGGTGGATAGAATCCTGGTAGACCCCGGAAGCGCAGTGGACATAATATCCAATGAAGCTTTAGAAAGCCTGAGAGTAGAATATGTAACCCTAACTAACGACGGCACCCCCTATATAGTTTTGGAGGCTCAATGGTCATCCTGCTAGGAAGAATACAACTGGCAACAACCATCGGAACTCACCCCCGAACCCGGACAGTTATGGTAAACTTCACCGTGGTGGACTGCCTGAGCAGTTACCAAGTCATTATCGGCCGACCTTTTATGATGAAAACGAAGGCTGCGATGTCCTGTTACTACCTGAAACTGAAATTTCCTACCCGGGAAGGGATCAGAATCATATGCGGAAGTCAGAAGATAGCCCGCAGTTGTTTCGCCACTCTCTCACGAGAAACCCTCTGCATCGAAGGATGCACCAGGAAGAGGCAAATGGGGGAAGACGAGGAAAATCCAAGGTAGGACCCGGGCCCTCGCCCGGATAAAATTGCCCGACTAGAGGCAGCTGAAGAATTAGAAGAAGTCAACCTGTCCTGACCGAATAAAAGCATAAAGATAGGAGAGAACTTGGATGAGATCCTGAAAAATGGCCTGCTGGAATGCCTATGGGAGTACCCCGACATCTTCACATGGGGACACAATGACATGCCCGGAATTGATCCAAAGTTTATCAGTCACCGCTTGGCAGTAAACCCGGCACACAAACCGTTTAAACAAAAAAAGAAGAATCTTTAACCAAGAACGGTGCAGAGCAGTGGCGTCCGAGGTGGAAAAACTATTAAAAGCAGGCTTCATCCGAGAAGTCAAGTACCCAGAATGGGTTTCAAACGTGGTATTGGTGAAGAAAGCAAACGGGAAGTGGAGGATGTTCGTGGATTTCACCGACCTCAACAAGGCATGCCCGAATGACAGCTTCCCACTACCAAACGTAGATCAGCTAGTAAATACGACAACCTGCAAGGGAATACTGAGCTTTATGGACGCCTTCTCATGATACAACCAGGTCAAGATGCACCCTGCTGACGAGGAGAAAACAAATTTTATCACCGATCAGGGGCTTTACTGATATAAAGTAATGCCATTCGGATTAAAAAACGCAGGAGCCACCACCTTCAGAGGCTGGTCAACAAGATTTTCAAACCACTCATCCACATCAATGCTGGTGTATGTTGACGACATGATAACAATGTCTAAGGCGCCAGGGTGCCACGTCACCGACCTGAAGAAAACCTTTGAGTTATTGAGGAAGTACCATTTAAAACTCAACCCAGAAAAGTGCGCCTTCGGGGTGGCCTCCGGGAAGTTTTTAGGATACATGGTGAGCTCCAGGGGCATAGAAGCAAATCCACAAAAGATAAAAGCCGTACTGGACTTGAAATCTCCCAGGACGGTGAAAGAAGTTCAAAGTCTAACCGGAAGGCTAGCCGCACTCAACCGATTCATCTCCCGAGCAACCGACACATGCCACCCTTTCTTCAAAGCCATCAAGAAAGCCCAAAAGGGGATCGACTGGACGCCAGAATGCGAAGAGGCCTTCCAACAACTGAAACAATATCTAGCACAACCCTCGCTCCTAGCAAAACCTCTCATCGGAGAGAAGTTATACTTGTACTTGGCTGTTTCAAGACACGCAGTAAGTTCGGTGCTGGTGCAAGAGAGCGACCGAATCCAAAGACCAGTGTACTATGTCAGCAAAGCCCTACTGGATACAGAAACAAGGTATCCCGTACATGAGTTAGTTGCCCTATCTTTGATCATTGCAGCTCAGAAACTGCAGCCTTACTTCCAAGCCCACCCCATTGGGGTTTACACCGATCACCCCCTGCGACAGATCTTACAAAAACCAGAGGTCTCGGGAAGATTGATGAAATGGTCGGTAGAGTTAAGCGAGTACGACATCTCCTACCTACCAATGACAGCAATAAAAGGGCAAGCCTTGGCGGATTTTGTTACAGAATTCACCGAACCCCAGACCTTAACTGTGGAGGATGACAAATGGGAAATGTCAGTGGACGGGTCCGTCAGCTCGCAGGGCGGTGGAGCCGGGATCGTGTTAAAAAATAACAAGGGGGAAGAAGTATTGTTTGCCTTAAGGTTCGCCTTCGAAACCACAAACAATGAAGCAGAGTATGAGGCAATCCTGGCCGGATTGAGGCTATGAACGGTAATGAGAGTCCACGACGTAATGGTAAGAAGTGACTCACAGCTTGCTATTCAACAACTGAAGGGCGAGTTCCAGGCCAGGGAACCCAGCATGAGAGCCTACTTGACTGAGGTAAAAAGGTTGGTAGAAAAGATAAGGAACGTTCACTTTGAACAAATCGGACGAGAAGACAATGGCGAAGCATATTCTCTCGCACGGCTCGCATCTTCAATAAAGACAGAGAACCCCAAACAGTCCCCTAATCTGCCTCCAAGAAAAGAGCATAGGAGAACTCGAAGTAGAAACCCTGGAGAAAGAAGATGAAACTTCATGGATGCAACCGATCAGAAAATATTTGGAAACAGGAGAGACACCCGAGGACATAAAGGAAGCCAGAAAATTAAAATTCAAAAGCGCCAAGTTTTCTTTAATCGAATGAGTGCTCTACCGAAGAGGCCACACCTTACCCCTCCTGAGATGCCTGGCAAAAGAAGAAGCAGATTATGTGCTCAGGGAAATCCACGCGGGCATCTGTGGAAGTCACGCCGGAGGAAGATCAATCGCCTTTAAAGCCTTAAGACAAGGATTTTACTGGCCGACCATGCATCAGGACGGTGTTAGGGTAGCCCAGAAATGCGAAGGTTGTCAGAAAAATGCCAACCTCCACCACCAGCCAGCAGAACAGTTAACCACCTTATCCAGCCCCTGGCCTTTCGCACAGTGGGGGCTAGATATCATAGGACCAATGCCAAAAGGGCGAGGGCAGGCGAAGTACGCAATCGTAGCCATAGACTATTTCACAAATGGGTAGAAGCCGAGCCACTATCCACCATCACAGAAAAGAAGGCCACAGAGTTTTTAAAAAGAATATTATCTGCAGGTTCGGAATTCCCCGAGTAATCATCACTGACAACGGAAAACAGTTCGATAGCAAGGGATTCAGGAAGCTCTGTGAAGACCTCCAGATCGCTCTAAAATTCGCCTCGCCAGCCCATCCCAAGTCGAACGGACAGGTTGAGGCAACAAACAATACCATTAAGACAAACCTCAAAGCTCGGCTCGGATCATGCAATGGCCTATGGGTCGAAGAATTACCTGAAGTACTATGGGCACATCGGACGACCTACAAAGATTCCACATGGGAGACGTCGTTTTCCCTATCATACGGATGTGAGGCCGTCATTCCAGCAGAAATCGGGATAGCAACGCACAGGGTCCGCCACTTTGAGAATGAGCAGAATGAAGAACTTATCAGAAATAACCTCGACCTCATCGAAGAAAGAAGGGAAAAATCAGCTATAAAAGCGGCAGTCTACCAGCAAAGAATGGCCCGTTTCTACAACAGAAAAGTTCGAACCCGCTCCTTCCTCCCGGGCGACTTAGTATTGAGAAGGGTTACCTTGAACACCCGGCGACTAGAGAGGGCTCACTAGGTGTCAAGTGGGAAGGGCCATACAAAGTCACAGAGGCATTAAGGCCATGGGCTTACACCTTAGAATAGCTGGACGACACAAGACTGCGAAAACTGTGGAACGCCGAGATGTTGAGAAAATACTTTTAGTAAATTCTCCCTCCATTCTTTTTTTTTTTACAGTAACCGAACAAGGGACAGAAACTCAGATACAAAGCCTCTCTCAAAATGACCCACAGAGAGTTGTAAGAAGGACAATATGTCCCCGAATATAAATAAAACTTTCCTTTTTCATCCGCTCTTCTAAAAATAAATTTTGCGAAACCGTATTCAAAACTCCAGGGACATACTCGACACAACAGTCCAAGGTCAAAAACACAAAAAACCCGCAACTACCCGACCACGGCTACCACCATAAAGAAGCACAAAGCCACACCAAAATCAGTCGACTCTATACAATTATCAAAACAGCAGAGACAAAGATGAATCAGAGTACAGATCCGTGAGAAGCATAGCCCGAGGAGGGATGATACCCACGTGGCAATTGCCTGCTCCAAACGCTACCGAACAAAGGGAAGAATACGCCCTCAAAGCTTCAAACACTTCGGGGTTGGATCTTATCCCACCGAGGTCACTTAACTATTCGGCTCGGGGTCGGCTTACGTCCCACTGAGTCATGCTCATTGGTCTGGGGATGGGACATTCCCCCAGAACCAAGTACCTCTCTTGGCTCGGGGTCCTCAGGGACATACTCGATGTATAGGATCCGTGAGAAGCATGGCACGGGGAGGGATGATACCCCCGTAGCGATTGCTTACTCCAAAGTTGCCGAACATAAGGAGGAACATGTCCTTAATGTGTCGAGCACTATTTTGATCCTCACTTACCCAATGTAACGGATCCATGGGAAAGCATAGCACGTGGGATGATGATGCCCCCGTGGCGATTGCTAGCTCAAGTGATGCCAGACCTAATGAGGAATATACCCTTAGCATCCCGGACACTCTTTGATCCATTCATCATTTGGATCCAAGAGAGGCGCAACACAGGGATGCGTTGTGCCCCTGTAGCGTGTGCCTGCTCCAGCGTGGTGAGGAGGAGCCCTCGTACAATACACAGGCTCCTTAGCGACCCAACGTATAGAGGATGTGCCTTTACCATTTAAACGCTCTCTGATCCAAATCCTGGTTCGCCGGGACACTGAATTGAAAGATTCAGAATTGTGTTTTGGAGACCTCGGACAGGACGCTGTCTTGAGGCGTCCATGTTGTTGTTTATACTTACAAAACATTTTCGGGATAAGTGCTAAGTCACCCACACCTTTTAATCTTATTTTCCAAAGTTTTGTTTTTGTTTCTCGTTGGACTGGCAAGGGGACGCCTGTGCCAAGTTTAGTAGGGCTTCAAAGGTTGATTCACTACCCTTTTTATGCAAGTCCCAAAGATTACCCGGCTCGGGTCTGGATTTCGTTCCGCCAAGGCCATTAGACTAATCGGCTCGAGGCTGGATTAATACCGCCGAGGCCAATTGGCTAGATCAGCTCGGGGTCGGGTTACGTCCCACCAAGTTGGTCTTCTTTGGACTGGGGAGGAAATATTCCCCCAGAGCCAAGTGTTTTCCTCATCTCGGGGTCGGGTTACGTCCCACCGAGTCGGTCTTCATTGGACTGGGGAGATAACATTTCCTCAAAGCCAAGTGTTTTCTTCAGCTCGGGGTCGGGTTACGTCCCACCGAGTCGGTCTTCATTGGACCGGGGAGGTAATATTCCCCCAGAGCCAAGTGTTCTCCACAGCTCGGGGTCGGGTTACATCCCACCGAGTCAGTCTTCATTGGACTGGGGAGGTAAAATTCCCCCAGAGCCAAATGTTTTCCTCAGCTCGAGGTCGGGTTACGTCCCACCGAGTCGGTCTTCATTGGACTGAGGAGGTAACATTCCCCCAGAGCCAAGTATTTCCTCAGCTCGGGGTCGGATTACGCCCCTCCAGTTCATGTTGACCCCCACCGAGGGGTCTCAAAGTGTTCGGATAACAGGAAGCGTAAAAGAAAGACAAAAAAAGAGGAATGAAAGATAAATATATGAATATGTTAATAGAGTATACAAAGTTATAACAAAAAAAAAAGTTAAAGTGTACACAGGGCCCCGTCCGGGTTACCCCTTCTTAATCAGCCCGCACAGGGGCAGAATTTCTTCCTCGGCTGGCTCAGACGATGGGAGGATCGGCTCGACCTCAGGAGGGGGAACAACAGCTTCGACCTCGGCAACATGAGAGACCTCTGCTTCAAGGATTGGAGGAGGGATCTCAAGACAGTCCTCGCCGAGGACAGGAACATCAGGTCGTCCTTCTTGGGAAACCTGGGAGGCCGAAGCAACTGAAATCGGGTCGGGATCCATCACTCCTTCAGGAGAATGGGGCAACCATCCTTTAAACTCATCCTCCGAGATCTCCCCCTTACGGAAGCAGATGGCCGCATGAATATGGCCCATATCAAGACTAGGCAGAACCATTAGGAGGATCTCGGCGCAATCCCCGACAGCCTCGAGACGGATCGCATCTCTCTTTTCTTCTAGCTCTGCCTCTTTTCCCATGAGCTCGTCCCGGGCTTGCCCCAATTCATCCTCCTTGGCCCGCAGCTTATACTCCACGATGCCTATCTCCACCTTGAGGATCCCAATCACAGTCCGGCCTCCACCAAACTTGCCCTCGCTTCTTCAGCGTTCTTCCGCTCTAGAGTGGCAGCAGCCTTAAGGGCTTTATTTGTCTTGATAGCTTCGACCGCGGCCAGTTCATGATCCCTATTCCTCTCTTCAGCACTAGCCAGCTTGGCCTCCACTTCAGAAAGACGGTTTTGAAGCCTCTGGGATTGGCTACCTTCAGACAAGAGGCTTATGAACAAATCTTTGTTCTTGGCCGCCAAGTAATTTGCCTGCCGAGAAAGAAAGAAAAGTTAGAAAAATAAAACAAAGTCCAAAAGACACCCCGGATATAGAAGAAAAGTAAAAAAGTAACCTGGGCCAACTGGGAGCACAGCTTTGCAACCACCTCCTCGGGCAAAAGTTCCTCGAACCTCAGAATCTTCTCTGGAGGTACGGCCTCGGCCAGCTCATTAAAGGTCGGTACCAGATGGGAAGTAGCCTCCCTAATATCCTTCCCGAGGTCATCAACCCCGAGAATCACGGAGCCTTTTAATTTCTTAGAAGGACCCCCCTGCCGAGCTGAAGTTCATTTGCTCGGAGCCTCCTCCTACTCCTCCAATTCCCGCCCCAAGAGTGTGTCCACAGCTCCAAATTGGCGCTTCTTTCTCCTGGAAGGTTTTGGGGGGTTATCAGGAAGGATAGCACCCATTAGAGACGCCCCGGGAGATGAAGATGGGCCCTGAGAGCTCGGCCGTTCTACCCCATCAGCCACATTCTTAGCCTCAAAAGATTCAGGTCGCTTCCGAGAAGTGCCAGCTCCACCAGGACTGGTTTTCTTTGAAGCGCCGGCCAACCGATCAAGGTACCTCGGTCTCTTTGACATGCCTGCAAGAAAGCAAAAACAAAAAGAAAATCAGGACCCGAGCATACTATAAAGAGAGAAAAAAGAAACAACATGAAACGTGCTCAATAAACATAAGAGTTGGTTAGAAGATCAGTATAAACCTACCTATCCGACTAGGGACCTCCGGAGGAACGGTCCGAATAAGGCCCGACTCAACAAAAGCTGCATCATTAACTAATTCCCTCCAGTGGGCGGCATACCCCCGAGCCCAATGTACCCGCCTCCGGACCTGACGAGAAACATTGAGAGCATCCCGCCAACAAGCTAGGAGGAACCAGAGAAGTTAGAAGCCTAACGTAAAAACTAAAGACGGGAACAAAAAAAAAGGGTGTTAAAACTCCTAACCTCCCGCTCTGAAGATGTCCGGGACCGAGACGTCCTCTAAGTAAAATCACATGACCCGTACCCAATCTCCAGTGGCCCAAAACCAAAGATCCTTGAAGTTTTTATTGGAGTCGGGGAGTTTACGGACGACGTTGAAAGAATCAGCATACGCATAGAGGTAGTACCATTCGTGGTACGACCTAGGGTTAGCCTTCAACCGGTATAATCTCTTCACTTCTTCAAGAGAAGGCTCGCTAAACCCCGCTCGGTGCCAGACCACATGCATGCCGGCCAAAATCCGCCAGCTGTTCAGACTCAGTTGACAATGAGAAATCTCCATCTCATCCAGCATCCAAGCAAAATAACGTTGCATCGGCAGCCGCAGCCCACACTCGGAAAAAGCAGGAAGAAGTGCCACCGAGCCTTCGTCAGGTTGGCTAGCATGATCCATCGGGCCAGGAACTTCGAGGGCAATATCTATTGGTATATCGTATCGTTGCCGCAGCAGCGCTAGATCGTCCTCGATTATCTTAGAAGGCCGATCCATGTCCAGAGCCGAGATGTCAATGTCACCGGGCTCTGGATCCCTCTGAGGGACCCTCTGATGATAACTATCTTGTTCAACTTCGGAATGAGTATGGGTAGTATCAAGATCTTCCACGCTGGGTGCCCCCAAGCCCGAGGAGATCTCTTCAGTAGGGGGAGTTGAGGGTTTAGCAGGCTTTTCGGGGGAAGAACTGTTGTCAGACATCCCTAACATCCGAAAAATAAAAAGAGGGGGGAAGTTAGTCTATAGCTAAAAAAAATACTCAGGGATTCCGTCTTAAGCTAAGCAGGTGGGTTCTAAGTGCCTTAAGCAAAAACCAACAAGCCATAAATCTTTCCCTAGCAACATTCAAAAATAACAACAGATTCACAACACACAAATGTGAAGAGGTCGTTCAGAAGACTTACTTGTTCTTTTCAGAAAGGTTAAAGGTTGTACAGTACGGTTTGCCCGTCCCTTATGTTCACAGGTCACGGCGGAGAGAGAGAAATAAAATCCGCGGTTGAAAGAAACTCCAAGAACACTGATTTGAACGAGTCACGGTTGGAACAAGGAAATGTTTACAGGTAGGAAGGAAAAATTTCCAAAATGATTGCACAGTGAAAGCCTCATCTTCTTATAGTCATGATCAGGACGCTCGTGGCCGTTTGATCGAAATAAGAAACCCGGATGAACGCCAAGTGTCGACTGCAAAAGAGGTCTGCCAAAATTAAACAGACGGTTGAGATCAGCACACTGTTAAGACGCCTCTACAAGGTCGATTCGCTTCCGTTTTGGCAGGAACCCGACGGATGTTTGACAAGTGTCAAAACTAGAAAAAACCCTAAAGATGATTTGATAGACATTTAAACAGACGTGATTGTTGCGCGTCTCAAGAAAAGGCGCTTGAAAAGAGGCGACGGAATATTTTTTGATTCAACACCGGGTCGACCCCCAACAGAGTAAATCGGCACACCATCTTTATATAGTTCCCGGCACCAACTTGCACACTTGTTGGAACCGAGAACTAGGGGACAGATGTTGATGGTGTTTTCAGGCACAATGATATTTAAAGCGGCACGACGAGGATAGAAGGGTAATTCCCTTCTTGGGTGAGACCGTTAAAGCCGACCCGACCACCTTGCAAAAAGAGAACAAACACCTTGCGGCTCCAGACCGACAACAACAGTTAAAGACCAAGCACCTTATGTTTCGGACCGAGCCTGTTATGATCGGTACCCGAGCATTGGGGTTCATATGACCAGGCATTATCAGGTCGACAGCAGCATTCTCAGTACAAAGGACTATCATGAGCGACCTCATAAAGACCGACCAGATAGCGAGATATGCTCAAGAAGATAACACCATATTCTTGTGGATAAGATGACAAGTTATCCTACTTTCACGAGGAAAAGCATGAGTCAGTATCCAAAAAGGAATAAGAAAAGTGGAGGCAACGTTGGATTAGGAATCCTTACAAGAAGGGAAGACTGATTCAACTAGGAATTCTTATACAAATAGGAGTCTGGTTTCTGTACTATTATAAATATGAGGACAAAGTATGTGTAATGGAATCAGAATCATCAAGCTCTGACTTGTAAACACAAAGAGATATCAGAGAAGCATATCTGGGTAATAAAAGTACCATTCGTTTTGTGCCCGTGGACGTAGGTGGGATCTGATCCGCCGAACCACGTTAGATCTCCTTGTTGATTGGTGTATTTATCTGTCTTTTGCTAAATTTGCTTTTGGTTCCCCCATAACCAAACAAATTTACTATTGAGGGATGATTGTCTCGGAAGTAATATTCACATATTGCCTCTGAGACCAAAATCAGCCGTCAACATATGTTATTGCTCAAAGTTGCATGTCAATACAAGGGCGGACTGAGGATATAGTTATACTCCAGGTTAAATTAAAATTTTAAAATTTACATATTTAAAGTCATGAAATTTCATAAATAGAAAAGGTACACATAATAAGAGGAACATTATGGATCTAATAATAAAATTACACTATTAAAAAATACAAGAGTGGAAAATAAATTTGAGATTTGGGAAAAAACTTGAGAAATGATTGAAATTTGAATATAAAATGTTTAAAAAATGTATATTATCAAAAACTGAGAAATGATTAAAATTTGAAGATAAAATGTTTTAAAAAAAGTATATTATCTTACAAGCTTCTTTTATTTATTATTTTTTTTCTATTTTCCCTATTAAAATGAAAATTGTAAGTAATTCAAAATAGTAATGAATTTTGTTGGTGCTTGAGAATCCGAGACTTTATAGTTTATATACGGACCTTAAAATGAGAACTTGCTAATTCACACTCGTGGGGCGGGTGGGCAAATAAGAAATGCACGTGAAAAATGTTTGCTTTCCAACATATTATTGTTTAAAATATTTTAACAACGTGGGTTTTTTTTTTTTTTTTTTTGTTGATTGTGCGGGGTGTAATGATGTGAATGTGATGTCTATAGAAAGATTATAAAACAATATGGATAGTGGGAAAGAAGGAAATACGTGGAGGAGGAGATGCGTGTTAGGGTAATAAAAATCAGAGAAGCAGACCTTTTAATAGAGATTTTCCAGTCTAGTCTAAGGGTAGGTTTGTCTCAATATTAATGATTGAGACAACAATATATTTAGTCAAAAAAAAAATTGGGTTGTTTATGTTTTTCTTTTAAATCATAATCCGTTAACTCTAACATATCAACTGACATTGCATGACGGAATGACACGTCGGTACCAGCACTAAATTCGTCAGTTATCATGCAGGTTTGAGATAATAATTTCTGAAGTCTTAAAAATTGTGTTGTTTTTATACTTAATGTCATGACCCCCGCCCTGGAGCGAGCTGAATCCTAGAAAGGGGCCCGTGAATTACTTCAATTCGAGCATTCTACATGTCATGTAATTTAACAATAAAATATAATTCAATAAACCTCAAAATAGATATTTATAGCAAGAGTCTGCGAAAAACATGAAAATGTCATAAATCTCCTATCTCAAAAGCCAATAGAAATATCTGGACCAATCTGAGTGGCGACTGTGGTAAACGAGTCTAATTCCGGTATTGCTACTGCTGTGCTGGCGAACTACCTTGGATGTTTGGGAAAATGAGGGGTAATCTTAAAGAGCCCAGTAAGTAAAGCACCCAAACTCTCAAGATTACCTTACCCAAAAATAGATATGTACATATACGGATATAATTAATTTTGACGATGTGTCGTTTCGTCATGCCACGTCAGCAGATCTGTTAGAATTAATAGATTAGGACTTAAAAGAAAAAAGTATTCACTTACAAGACTTAATAATAATAATAATTTTTTTATGACTTAAATATAAAAACAGCACAACTCGTAGGACTGAAAATATTATTATCCCTTAATTATTAAAATTATATATTAATAATTAAAATTATGTGTTCAACGGTTTTACCTACAAGGTCGTCTTACAAAATATTAAAAATTTACATGTTAATGCTCTATAATTACATGTCAATAATCAAAACTTTTATGTTAATGGTTGTGCTGTGTATAATAATGTGCATGTAATGAGATAATGATGAATTTAGAAGAAAAGTACAAATTAACATGGATGGTGGGGAAAGAAGCAAATACGTGGAGGAGAATGCGTAAAATAATGATGTGTGTAGAAGAAAAGTAGAAATATATGGATGAGGTGGAAATGTGAGGAGGTGAATGAGTGTTATGCTATGTTTGGATGGGGTATTATGAGATTCATTAAAGTATGGATAGTAAGATAAATTAAGGTAATGTACTAGGTGGTAAAATAAAATAATTGACTTATTATATTTGGGAGCATGATATGGTAAAATGATTGTTTAATAATGTTGATGGTGTTTTCAGGCACTATGATATTTAAAGCAGCATGACGAGGATAGAAGGGTCATTCCCCTCTTGGGTGAGATCGTTGAAACCGACCCGACCACTTTGCAATAAGAGAGCGAGCACCTTATGGTTTCAGACCGAGCATGTTATGATCGATACTCGAGTATTGGGGTATGACCGGGCAATTATCAGATCGGCATAAACATTCTTAGTTCAAATGACCATTATGACCGACCTCATGAAGACCGAGCACATGGCGAGGCATGCTCGAGAAGGTAAGGTATCATATTTTTACAAAGAAATGGATAAAATTATCATACTTTCATGAGGAAAAGTAATGAGTCAGTATCCAAAAAGGAATAAGAAAGGTGGAGGCAATGTTAGACTAGGAATCCTTACAAGAGGAGAACACTGATTCAACTAGGAATTCTTATACAAATAGGATTCTGATTTCTGTACTATTATAAATAGGAGGGTAGAGTAGAGTATGTGTAAAAGAGGCAGAATCATCAAGCTCTGACTTGTAAAACACAAAAAAGATCTGAGAAGCGTGTTTGAGTAATAAAAGTATCATCATGTTTGTGTCCGTGGACGTTGGTCGGATCCAGATCCGCCGAACCACGTTAAATCTTCTTGTTGATTAGTGCATTTATCTGTCTTTTGCTAAAGTTTGCTTTTGGTCCCCCATAACCAAACAAATTCACTATTGAAGGAGGATTATATCGGAGGTAAAATTCCCATATTACCCTGAGACCAAAATCCGCCATCAACAGTTGGCGCCGTCTGTGGGGAAATTCGATAAAAAGCAGCTCGCGTAGTAAGACAATGGCAGAAGGTGGAAATCATCAATCTTTAGGGAGTCCGACAACAGACTGGATGAAAAAAATGGAAGAAAGCATGAAATTCATGATAGATCGGTTGGAAAGAATGGAGGGGACGAACAACGGGAGACCCGAAGGTGGAACAAGTCGAAGAGGTGAGAAAGTAGAAGGGAAAAGGGTGGTAGATACAAGTGAGAATGATGGACCTAGGAGGAGGGTCCTCTACGGGATGAAATCCGTAGTTGTAGAAAATGATTCACAAACAGAGGACACATGGGAAGAAGATGAAAGAGGACAAAAAGGACAATCGCCTGATCCCTCTTATGATAGCCTCCACAACTCCAGAAGAGAAGAAAGGGAATATAACGAGGATGTGTGAGAAGTTTCAAAACATAGGGAACACCACACCCAAGTAATGGACGCATAGAAAGGCACAGAAAGCAACGTAGCGGCACAACCAATGAGATAAAGTCTTGGTTAAAAAATGAGATGACCAAGTGGGGGGTAAGCCTCAAGACTGATGCGAGTGATGCCCGCGACAGTGAGGAGGAATCTCCTCTCACAGAAGAAATAAGGTCGGCTAAATTCCCCTAACCTTAGGTGGACCCGCCATCCTATGGTACAGAAGTCTGGCTCCGGGGAGCATCGGAGACTTCACACAACTTAAGAAGTCGTTCATTCGACACTTTAAAGGGGCCTGCGTCCCCAAGAAAACGATTAGAGAATTGAGACTTATGAAGCAAGGAGACGACGAGCCCCTGAAAATTTTTATTGAAAGATACCAGAATATGGTACTGGAAGTCGAGGGATACGAGTCCCTAGAAGCCCTAGAAAGCTTAAAGGGAGCCCTAAATGTCGGGAGGTTATGGACTCATCTAAGAATCCAGGACACGCCGGATTATGCCACCGCTTTAGAGGTAGCCCGAAAGTTCGTCTTGGTAGAAAGCGAAGAAAAAAATCTCCCGAATGAGGACGACCATTCGGGAAAGAACAACAAGAACAGAGGCCCCCCGACGACTGGAAATGGAATTCAACAGATTCAATCTGAAACCCAAAGAATTCAAACCGATACCACGAAGAGATCAGGAAAGACGGGTCGCGACTCAGGTGAATCCTATAGTCCGAGAAGAAACATATGTTCCCCTGAGCAAGCCACCGGGGTAAATCATCATGGAAATACAGGAAAAAGACCTCTTGATAGAACCCGACCTCAGGAGGTTCCCCCCAGATAAAAGGAATCGGAAGTCTTACTGCATACATCATAACCTAATGGGGCAGACAACGGACGAATGCAAAGATCTGCGGGAACAGATGGAGGACCTAGCCCGAAATGGGTATCTAAATAATTACATCGACCATGATACCATGGCAGCCAGACAGAGGGCACGAAATCGACAGGTGAACATCATCGCAGGAGGAAGAACGCTGGCCGGGGACTCTAACCGGTCAAGAAAGAACTATAGCCGAGCTTAAGGGGCAGATGTGCTAGGAACAGAAAGACCTCCGACACTACAAGGAGGTCGGTCGGTGCCCATAATATTCACCGACGAGGATGCACGAGGGGTGAGTTTCCCCCATGATGATGCACTGATAATCAAAGCTACGATCAGCGGCACAGAGGTGGATAGAATCCTGGTAGACCCCGGAAGCGCGGTGGACATAATATCCAAGGAAGCTTTAGAAAGCCTAAGAGTAGAATACGTAACCCTAACTAACGACGACACCCCCTATATGGTTTTGGAGGCTCAACGGTCATCCCGCTGGGAAGAATACAACTGGCACCAACCATCGAAACTCACCCCCGAACCCGGACAGTTATGGTAAACTTCACCGTGGTGGACTGCCTGAGCAGTTACCAAGTCATTGTCGGCCGACCTTTTATGATGAAAACGAAGGCTGCGATGTCATGTTACTACCTGAAACTGAAATTTCCTACCCGGGAAGGGATCAGAATCATATGCGGAAGTCAGAAGATAGCCCGCAGTTGTTTCGCCACTCTCTCACGAGAAACCCTCTGCATCGAAGGAAGCACCAGGAAGAGGTAAATGGGGGAAGTCGAGGAAAATCCAAGACAGGACCCGGGCCCTCACCCGGATAAAATTGCCCGGTTAGAGGCAGCTGAAGAATTAGAAGAAGTCAACATGTTCGGACCGAATAAAAGCATAAAGATAGGGGGAACTTGGATGAGATCCTAAAAAAAGGCTGTTGGAATGCCTACGGGAGTACCCCGACATCTTCGCATGGGGACACAATGACATGCCCGGGATTGACCTAAAGTTTATTAGTCACCGCTTGGCAGTAAACCCGGCACACAAACCGGTTAAACAGAAAAGAAGAATCTTTAACCAAGAACGGTGCAGAGCAGTGGCGTCCGAGGTGGAAAAACTGTTAAAAGCAGGCTTCATCAGAGAAGTCAATTACCCAGAATGGGTTTCAAACGTGGTGTTGGTAAAGAAAGCAAACGAGAAGTGGAGGATGTGCGTGGACTTCACCGACCTCAACAAGGCATGCCCAAAGGACAACTTCCCACTGCCAAACGTAGATCAGTTGGTAGATACGACAGCCTGTAAGGGACTACTGAGCTTTATGGACGCCTTCTCATGATACAACTAGGTCAAGATGCACCCTGCTGACGAGGAGAAAACAACTTTTGTCACCGATCAAGGGCTTTACTGCTATAAAGTAATGCCCTTCGGATTAAAAAACGCAGGAGCCACATTTCAGAGGCTGGTCAACAAGATTTTCCAACCACTCATCGGCACATCAATGCTGGTGTATGTTGACGACATGATAACAATGTCTGAGACGCCAGGGTGCCACGTCACCGACCTCAAGAAAACGTTTGAGTTATTGAGGAAATACCATTTAAAACTCAACCCAGAAAAATGCGCATTCGGGGTGGCCTCCGGGAAAGTTTTAGGCTACATGGTAAGCTCCAGAGGCATAGAAGTGAATCCGCAAAAGATACCAGCCGTGCTGGACTTGAAATCTCCCAGGACGGTAAAAGAAGTTCAAAGTCTAACCGGCAGGCTAGCCGCGCTTAACCGATTCATCTCCCGAGCAACAGACAAGTGCCACCCTTTTTTCAAAACCATCAAGAAAGCTCAAAGGGGATCGACTGGACGCCGGAGTGCGAGGAGGCTTTCCAACAACTGAAACAATATCTAACACAGCCCCCACTCCTGGCAAAACCTCTCCCCGGAGAGAAATTATACTTGTACTTAGCTGTTTCAAGACACGCAGTGAGTTCAGTGCTAGTGCAAGAGGCCGACCGAATCCAAAGACCAGTATACTATGTCAGCAAAGCCCTATTGGATACAGAGACCCGGTATCCCGTACATGAACTAGTTGCCCTATCTTTGATCATTGCAGCTCGGAAATTGCGGCCTTACTTCCAAACCCACCCCATTGGGGTTTACACCGATTACCCTCTGCGGCAGATCTTACAAAAACCAGAGGTCTCGAGAAGGTTGATGAAGTGGTCGATGGAGTTAAGCGAGCACGACATCTCCTACATACCGAGGGCAGCAATAAAAGGGCAGGCCTTGGCCGATTTTGTTGCAGAATTCACCGAGCCCCAAACCTTGACTGTAGAAGAAGACAAATGGGAAATGTCAGTGGACTGGTCTGTCAGCTCGCAGGGCGGTGGAGCCGGGATCGTGTTAAAAAATAACAAGAGGGAAGAAATGTTGTTTGCCTTAAGGTTCGCCTTCGAAACCACAAACAATGAAGCAGAATATGAGGCAATCCTGGCCGGATTGAGGCTATGCACGGTAATGGGAGTCCACGACGTAATGGTAAGAAGTAACTCACAGCTTGCTATTCAACAACTGAAGGGCGAGTTCCAGGCCAGGGAACCTAGCATGAGAGCCTACTTGACTGAGGTAAAGAGGTTGGTAGAAAAGATAAGGAACGTTCGCTTTGAACAAATCAGACGAGAAAACAATGGCGAAGCAGATTCTCTTGCACGGCTCGCATATTCAATAAAGACAGAGAACCCCATAACAGTCCCCCTAATCTGCCTCCAAGAAAAAAACGTAGGGGAGCTCGAAGTAGAAACCCTGGATAAAGAAGATGAAACTTCATGGATGCAACCGATCAGAAAATATTTGGAAACAAAGGAGACACCCGAAGACAGAAAGGAAGCCAAGAAACTAAAATTCAAAAGCACCAAGTTTTCCTTAATCGAAGGGGTGCTCTACCGAAGAGGCCACACCGTACCCCTCCTGAGATGCTTGGCAAAAGAAGAAGCAGATTATGTGCTCAGGGAAATCCACGCAGGCATCTATGGGAGTCACGCCGGAGGAAGATCAATCGCTTTTAAAGCCTTAAGACAAAGATTTTACTGGCCGACCATGCATAAGGACGGTGTGAGGGTAGCTTAAAAATGCGAAGGATGTCAGAAGAATGCTAACCTCCACCACCAGCCAGCAGAGCAATTAACCACCTTATCCAGCCCCTGGCCATTCGCGCAGTAGGGGCTAGACATCATAGGACCAATGCCAAAAGGGCGAGGGCAGGCAAAGTACGCAATCGTAGCCATAGACTATTTCACAAAATACGTAGAAGCCGAGCCACTATCCACCATCACAGAAAAGAAGGCCATAAAGTTTTTAAAAAGAAATATTATCTGCAGGTTCGGAATTCCCTGAGCAATCATCACTGACAACGGAAAACAGTTCGATAGCAATGGATTCAGGAAGCTCTGTGAAGACCTCCAGATTGCTCTAAAATTCGCCTCGCCAGCCCATCCCAAGTCGAACGGACAGGTAGAGGCAACAAACAAGACCATCAAGACAAACCTCAAAGCTCGGCTCGGATCATGCAAGAGCCTATGGGTCGAAGAATTACCTGAAGTACTATGGGCACATAGGACGACCTACAAAGATTCCACAGGGGAGACGCCGTTTTCCCTATCATACGGATGTGAAGCCGTCATTCCAGTAGAAATCGGGATATCAACGCACAGGGTCTGCCACTTTGAGAATGAGCAGAATGAAGAACTTATCAAAAACCACATCGACCTAATCGAGGAAAGGAGTGAGAAATCAGCTATGAAAGCGGCAGTCTATCAGCAAAGAATGTCTCGTTTCTACAACAGAAAGGTTCGAACCCGCTCCTTCCTCCCGGGCGACTTAGTATTGAGAAGAGTCACCTTAAACACCCGGCGACCAGAGGAGGGCTCGTTAGGTTCCAAGTGGGAAGGGCCCTACAAAATCACAGAGGTGGTAAGGCCATGGGCCTACTTCTTAGAACAGCTGGACGGCACAAGATTAAGAAAACCATGGAATGCCGAGATGTTGAGAAAATACTTTCAGTAAATTCTCTCTCCCTTCTTTTCTTTTGCAGCAACCCCACAAGGGACAGAAATTCAGATACAAAGCCTTTCTCAAAATGACCCACAGAGAGTTGTAAGAATGGCAGTATGTCCCCAAATATGAATAAAAACTTTCTTTTCCAAAATTTTCACCTACTCTTCTGAAAATAAAATAATATATGATCTTTGTAAACCGTATTCAAAACTCCGGGGACATACTCAATACAACAATCCAGGGACAAGCACAGAACCCGCAACTACCCGACCACGGCTACCACCATAGGGAAGCACAAGACACTCCAGAAACAATTGATTCCATATGAGTATTAGAACAGCAGCAACGAATATGAAACGGAGCATGGATCCATGAGAAACACGGCACGAGGAGGAATGATACCCCCGTGGCATTCACCTGGTCCAATATTACCGATCATAACATGCCCTTAATGTTTCAAACACCTCGGGGCTGGATCTTGTTCCACCGAGGCCACTTAATTATTCAAGGTCGGGGTCGGGTACGTCCCACCGAGTCGGTCTATTTGGATTGGGGAGGTAACATTCCCCCAGAGCCAAAGCGTCTCTTTTAGCTCAGGGTCCTCGAAATATTCAGGGACATACTCGAGGCATAGGATCCGTGAGAAGCATAGCACGAGGATGGATGATACCCCCGTGGCGATTGCTTGCTCCAGTGTTACCGAACATAATGAGGAATATGCCCTTAATGTGTCGAACACTCTCTGATCCTCACTTACCCGATGTAATGGATCCGTGAGAAAGCATAGCACGGGGAGTGATGATGCCCCCGTGACGATTGCTAGCTCCAGTGATATCGGACCTAAGGAGAAATACGCCCTTAGTATCACAGACACTCTTTGATCCATTCATCACATGGATCCAAGAGAGGCGCAGCACGGGGAGGCTTTGTGCCCCTGTGGCGTGTGCTTGCTCCAGCGCGGTAAGGAGGAGCCCTCACGCAAATATACAGGCTCCATAGTGACCCGAAGTATAGAGGATGTGCCCTTACCATTTTAAAACGCTCTCTAATCCAAATCCTGGTTCGCCGGGACACTGAATTGAAAGATTCAGAATTGTGTTTTGGAGACCTCGGACAGGACACTGTCTTGAGGCATCCATGTTGTTGTTTATACTTGCAAAACATTTTTGGGATAAGTGCTAAGTCACCCCCACCTTTTAATTTTATTTTCCAAAGTTTTGTTTTTGTTTTTCGTTGGACTGGCAAGGAGACGCCCGTGCCAGATTTGATAGGGCTTCAAAGGTTGATTCACTTCCCTTCTATACAAGTCCCAAAGATTACCTGGCTCGGGGCCGGATTTCGTTCCGCCGAGGCCATTAGACTAATCGGCTCGGGGCTGGATTAGTACCGCCGAGGCCAATTGGCTAAATCAGCTCGGGGTCGGGTTACGTCCCACCGAGTCAGTCCTTTTTGGACTGGGGAGGTAACATTCCCCCAGAGCCAAGTGTTTTCCTCAGCTCGGGGTCGGGTTACGTCCCACCGAGTTGGTCTTTTTTGGAGTAAGGAGGTAACATTCCCCCAGAGCCAAATGTTTTCCTCAGCTCGGGGTCGGGTTGCGTCCCACCGAGTCGGTCTTTTTTATACTGGGGAGGTAACATTCCCCCAGAGCCAAGTGTTCCCCTCAGCTCGGGATCGGATCACGTCCCTCCAGCTCATATTGTCCCCCACCGAGGGGTCTCAAGTGTTCGATCAAAAAGGAAAACATAAAAAAAGAACACAAATGAGGAAAAAAGAAGGCATATATATATTTATATATATATTCAAAAAAAAAGGGAGTCACCTTATACAATGTTATTACAAAAAAAAATGGGTTAAGTATACACAGGGCCCCGTCCGAGTTACCCCTTCTCAATCAGCCCGCACAGGGGCAGGAAGTTCTTCCTCGGCTGGCCCAGACGACGGAAAAATCGGCTCGACCTCAGGAGAGGGAACAGCAGCTTCGACCTCGGCGACATGAGAGACCTATACTTCAAGGATTGGGGGTAGGATCTCAAGACAATCCTCACCGGGAGCAAGAATATCAGGTCGGCCTTCTTGGGAAACCTGGGAGACCGAAGCAACCGAAATCGGATCGGAATCCATCACTCCTTCAGGAGAATGGGGAACCATCCTTTAAACTCATCCTCCGAGATCTCCCCCTTGCAGAAGCGGATGGCCGCATGAATAGGGCCCATATCAAGACTGAGCAGAACCATTGGGATGATCTCGGCGCAATCCCCGACCCCCTCGAGACGGATCGCATCTCTCTTTTCTTCCAGTTCTGCCTCTTTTCCCATGAGCTCGTCCCGGGCCCGCCCCAATTCCTCCTCCTTGGCCTGCAGCTTATACTCCATGCTGCCTATCTCTACCTTGAGGATCCCAATCTCAGTCCGGGCCTCCACCAAATTTGCCCTCGCTTCTTCAGCGTTCTTCCGCTCTAGAGTGGCAGCAGCCTTAAGGGCTTTATTTGTCTTGACAGCTTCGACCGCGGCCAGCTCGTGATCCCTATTCCTCTCTTCACCACTAGCCAGCTTGGCCTCAGCTTCAGAAAGACGGTTTTGAAGCCTCTGGGATTGGCCGCCTTCGGACAATAGGCTTATGAACAAATTCTTGTTCTTGGCCGGCAAATAATTTGCCTGCCGAGAAAAAAAGAAAAGTTAGAAAAATAAAACAAAATCCAAAAGACACCTCGGATATAGAAGAAAAGTAAAAAAGTAACATGGGCCAACTGGGAGCACAGCTTTGCGACCACCTCCTCGGGCGAAAGGTCCTCGAACCTCGGAATCTTCTCAGGAGGTACGGCCTCGGCCATCTCATTGAAAGCCGGCACCAGATGGGAAGTAGCCTCCTTAATAACCTTCCCGAGAATAACCGAGCCCTTTAATTTCTTGGAAGGACCCCCCGCCGAGCTAAAGTTCCTTTACTCAGAGCCTCCTCCTCCTCCAATTCCCGCCCCAGTTGAGTATCCACGGCTCCAAACTGACGCTTCCTTCTCCTGGAAGGTCTTTGAGGGCTATCAGGACGGATAACACCCATTAGAGACGCCCCGGGGGATGAAAATAAACCCTGAGAGCTCGGCCGTTCTACCCTCTCAGCCACCTTTTTAACCTCAGAAGATTCTGGTCGTTTTCGGGAGGTGCCAGCTCCACCAGGGCTAGTTTTCTTCGAAGCACCGGCCAACCGATCAAGTTATTTCGGTCTCTTTGACATACCTACAAAAAACAAAGACAGACGAAAGAAAGGTTCAGAACCTGAGCATAAAAAAAAAACAACAACAACAACAAAAAGAAGAAAAAAGACATCAAACATGGTAAATAAACATGGGAGTCGACTAGAAGACCAACAAGCATCTACCTATCCGACCCGAGACCTCCGGAGGAACGGTCCGAATAAGGCCCGACTCAACAAAAGCTGCATCATTAACTAACTTCCTCCAGTGGGCGGCATACCCCCGAGCCCAATGTACCCGCCTCCGGACCTAGTGAGAAACCTTGGGAGCATCCCTCCAACAAGCTGGGAGGAACCAGAGAAGTTAGAAGCCTAACGTAAAAACTAAATATGGGAACAAAAAAAAGGGGTGTTAAACTCCTAACCTCTCGCTCTGAAGATGTCCGGGATCGAGACGTCCTCTACATAAAATCGCAGGACCCGTCCCCAATCTCCAGTGGCCCAGAACCAAAGATCCTTGAAGTTTTTTGTTAGAATCAGGAAGCTTACGGACAACTTTGGAGGAATCAGCATACGCAGAGAGGTAGTACCATCCATGATACGACCTAGGATTGGCCTTCGCCGGTACAGCCTCTTCACTTCTTCAAGAGAAGGCTCACTAAACCCTGCTCGGTGCCAGACACAATGCATGCCGGCCAAAATCCTCCAGCTATTCAGACTCAGTTGACAATGAGCAATCTCCATCTCGGCCAGCATCCAAGCGAAGTAACGTTGCATCGGCAGCCGCAGTCCACACTCGAAGAAAGCAGGAAGAAGTGCCACCGAGCCTTCGTCAGGTTGACTTGTACGATCCATTGGTATATCGTATCGTTGCCGCAGTAGCGCAAGATCATCCTTAGTTATCTTAGAAGGCCGATCCATGTCCAGAGCCGAGCTGTCAAGATCACCGGGCTCTGGATCCCTCCGGGGGACCCTCTGATGGTAAGTATCTTGCTCAACTTAGGAATGGGTAGGGGTAGTGTCAAGGTCTTCCACACTGGGTGCCCCCGAGCCCGAGGAAAGCTCTTCAGCAGGGGGAGTTGAGGGTCTAGCAGGGTTTACAGAGGAAGATCTGTTGTCAGACATTCCTGACATCCGAAGAAATAGAAAGGAAGGGGAAGTCAGTTTATGGCTAAAAAACTCAAAAAACTGCTCAGGGACTCCGTTTTAGCTAAGCATGTGGGTTCTAAAAATGCCCTAAGCAAGATCCAACAAGCCATAAGTCATTCCCTAGCAACATTCAAAGCTAACAACAGATTCACAACACAACAAGGAAAAGGTCGTTCTGAAGACTTACTTGTTCTTTTCGGGAAGGATGAAGGTGGTACAATACGGTTTGCCTGTCCCTTATGTTCACATGTCACAGCAGAGAGAAAGAAAGAAAACCTGCGGTTGAAAGAAACTCCAAGAGCACTGAGTTGAATGAGTCACGGTTGGAGCAGGGGAAATGTTCACAGGTAGGAATGAAAATTTGCCAAAAAGATTGATGTAGGCACTGCATTTTTACACATGAGTCCCTATGATGAGTCTCATTTTGGAGACACTACCTTTTAAGTCACGGAGGTCACGAGAAACGGACATCGGAAGGGGAAATTCAGAATAAACAAGGTTCACTGTTTTCGTTCGTGCTACGTTCGTGTTTACGTTCGAACGTCAAACGGATTGCGGGCGTTCGTGCCGCGTTCGAGGAAGCGTTCGAACGGTGTCGGTAATTCTGGTTTTGCTGCTAGCCTCACATCCAGCCCAATTAGCCCCCCAAAGCCCATAAAACACATCCCAATTTAAATAAATAAATATTAATTAAAACATTAACTAAATAATATAATAATTAAATTAATTAAATGATTAAATAAAACATATACCAAACATAAAATAAACAATTACCAACTTAAACTAAAATCATGCCTAAATTAAACAAATCACACACTAAATCAAAATATAATCATGCCTAATTAAAATCAATCAACCAATTATATTCCCAATCTAATAAGATTATTCTCAAACTTAAAATATTGTATTCCTAATCCAAGCCAATCAAATATCCAACCTTCCCTATCTAGCCAAGATTTTTCCCCCCTCAATCTTTGACTTCCCTTAACCAAACCAAATCAAATCTCTTGACTTCCCTTAACCAAACCAAATCAAATTCCTTTCCTTGTCAAACCTAACCCTTTGCCTATAAAAGAACCCTTCACCAACCTTCTCAAGGCTAGCTAGCTAGTCTCTAACTCATACACCACACACATAAAAACTACAGGAAGAAGACACCCAAAAACAGTAAGCAAAAGATAAAGAGGAAATAGGAGCAGAACGGAGTTGGAGCCGCAAGCAAATCAGTAAAGACAACGAACGAGAACAGTGAACCAGTGAACCGGGAGAGTTGCGGAGCATCTACCCTTCCGACGATCGTGTACCATACATCCGAGAGGTGATTTAAAAGGTTAGACCTGAGGGTACCTTTTCATTAGTTTATATTCATTGTTTATGAATTCTATTCGCATGAGAGTCGTCTATGAATGCATGTTGTGGTCTTTGAGTAGATAAATATGCATGAATTATGAGATGTAATATGTTGTGGGTATTGGATGAATGAGAGATGTGTCAACTCTCGCGGTATATCGGATGGAAACCCGGACATAAATTTCATAGCCGATTCCGAATGGACAGTAATATGATCTGTACTCGGGCCACAATTCCACGTACCGCTTGGGTAAACGACACCATCTTTCTTTTGTTGTGTTGTTCTTGTTTATTTAGTTTGTTTTACCTAAACTCAATATGTCGTTAGTTATGCATGATTCAACCAAGCGCATGGGCTTAGTGAGTTAGTCCAAAGGTCCTCCATTTAGGAGACAAAGAGCCGAAAAGGCCACCTTCGTGACACTACTTCGCCGCGTCGGTTGATGTATGTTCGGTTGGACGCGAGATACGTTCAATCGGGCATACTTAGTTTGATATTATTATCTTTATTTCCGTATGTATAAGTCAATCGAGCGCATGGGCTTAGTAAGTGTGTTGTGAGATCCCCTATGGGGAGGGGCTAAAAGCCCTGTACCACGATGCTTTGCCGCGCCGGTTGATGTGTGTTCAGATTGGATATAAGATATGTTCAATCGGGCATACTTGGTTGATATGATTGGTTCTATTCTTGTATGTGTGATGTGACGCGCATGGGCTTAATATGGTGGTCTAAAGGTCCTCTCTTTGAGAGATCAAGAGCCCCAAAAGGTCACCTTTATGGCAGTGCTTCGTCGCGCCCTTTTATTTTCTGTATTGCATCCTATTTCATGCATCAGGTCCGTGTCCGTTCGAACGCGTTTGCAAACGCAACTCGAACGCGCATACATTTTGCCTTATCATGCATCAGGTCTCCTTTCCGTTCGAACGCGTTTACGAACGCTACTCGAACGTGAGTATTCTGTTTCATTTCCGTTCGAACGCGTTAACAAACGCCATACGAACGTGAGCATTCTGTTTCATTTCCGTTCGAACGCGTTTACGAACGCTACTCGAACGTGAGCATTCTGTTTCATTTCCGTTCGAACGCGTTTACGAACGCTACTCGAACGTGAGCATCCTGTTTCATTTCCATTCGAACGCGTTTACGAACGCTACACGAACGTGCACACTCTGAACTAAGTCTGTCTTATTATATTCATGCATAATTGCCTATTGGTTGATCTTTCTTATGCAAATGTGTCAATGTATTACCATTCATATGCTCGTGTCATGATAACATTTGAGTATTATTTCTTGCGGTATATCGGATGGAAACCCATACGTAAATTCCGTAGCTGATTCCGAATGGACGGTAGTGCGGTCTGTACTTGGGCTACAATTCCACGTACCACTTGGAAAAGTGCCCATACGTGTGCTTGTATGGTTACCATGTGTGCTTGTATGGTTAATATGTGTGCTTGCGTTTTTCCTGAATATGATATGCAAGTAAAGATGTATGTTAGTTGCTATCTTGATATATGTTAAGCATGCAATCTTATATATGAAATATATGTATATTTAGGCGCATATTTTATTTTATAAATGTGACTTTAGAAGCATGATACCTCTAGAAATAATTGTTACTTCAGCTTGTTTAAATTATTATATAAATCCTTTCATTACAAGTGACATAAGTAAGGGACCATTCCGAACCCAACGGTTTGAGGTCTTCCCTTGCGAGGGGTGATTGCGGCCTTAAATCTTTGTCCCGGTTCACACCGGGTGGCGACTCCATGTTATGTAATCTTTCCCAACTAGGCCGTGAGCCTAGGAGCGGCGTCGCTCAGTTTCTGTGTCCCACAATTGCACAGTGAAGGCCTCATCTTCTTATAGTCATAATCGGGACGTTCGTGGCCGTTGGATCTAAAAAAGAGACCCGGATGAAACGCCAAGTGTTGAATGCAAAAGAGATCTGCCAAAATTAAACGAACGGTTGAGATCAGCACATGGTTAAAACACCTCTTCACGGTCGAATCACTTCTTTTTTGGCGGGAACCTGACGGATGTTTGACAAGTGTCAAGCTTAGAGAAAACCCTAAAGGTGATTTGATGGGCATTTAAACAGACGTGATTGTTGCGCGTCTCAAGAAAAGGCGCTTGAAAAGAGACGACGCAATTTTTTTTATTTTATTCAACACCGGGTCGACCTCCAACGGAGTAATCGGCACACCATCTTTATATAGTTCCCGGCACCAACTTGTATACTCGTTGGAACCGAGAACTGGGGGACAGATGTTGATGGTGTTTTCAGGCACTATGACATTTAAAGCAGCATAACGAGGATAGAAGGGTCATTCCCCTCTTGGGTGAGATCGTTGAAACCGACCCGACCACTTTGCAATAAGAGAGCGAGCACCTTATGGTTTCAGACCGAGCATGTTATGATCGGTACCCGAGTATTGGGGTTCAGCTGACCGGGCAATTATCAGATTGGCAGAAACATTCTTAGTTCAAATGACCATTATGACCGACCTCATGAAGACCGAGCACATGGCGAGGCATGCTCGAGAAGGTAATGTATCATATTCTTACAAAGAAAGGGATAAAATTATCCTACTTTCATGAGGAAAAGTAATGAGTCAACAAATAATATTATTATCTTTAGTTGGAAGATAAGATATGATAAGGTTAATATAAGAACATAACATGAAAACACTTTAAATTAGAATGTCATGAATATTATGGTAAAATGAAGTTTTCAACCCATCAAATAATTGTATCTCCCCTTTACATTTCTTCTAAACACAATTCTTTATTTTACCCAATTTTCTCAAATTCAATCCAAACATAGGGTTAGTGATTGAGACTAAAAAGTATATATTTATTGAGAGAATAAAATATCATTTTACACTTGTAGTTTCACTACTCCCCTTAATTCAGCATAATTGTTAAATAATAATTATATTTATGTTAATTATGATTTTTATCTTTTACGTAGGTGAAATAATATTTTTGATACATATCTAGAAAAATGGACTTAACATTTGAATTTTGGAGGGCATAAATTTAATAGGGTGTTCTAACAGTGTACAACATCGGAAATTTCAGCCATGTGCAATATTCGTATTTTGGCCATAACTTTTTACTCTGATATCGGATTAAGGTGATTCAAGTTCCAGATGAAATAAGATTAAAAGATCTACAACTTTGATGCTCATAAGATTTTCGATCCTGATGTTTTCAGGACCGAAATTGATGAAGAACCCAAAGTGTGTTAAATATCAAATCTTTAAAAAAAAAACATCATTTATCAATTTCTCTTGCATGTTCGGTGGAGTGTTGAAGTGGATTTAATTCTTTAAATCTCAACGTTTGGATCTTATTAAAATAAAATTACAATGTTTATTACACATATTTTGATTTGTAAAAAAAAAAAAAAAATGTTGAAAAACAAAAGTTAAAATTACAATTGTGACGTTGGGGTGATTTTATATTACCCATATTTTCTTTCTTTGTTTTGTTTTTTTTTTTTTTTTTTTGGTTATTGGTTTTTTAAATCTGTAAGGAAAAAAATATCTGTCGAGTGATTATTGGTATTTTACAAGTTAATTTTGGTGTTTATATTTATTGTTATTTATAATTAAAATTCCTAAAAATAAAATTTTAAACTTAAATATTCAATTCTATGTTCTTATACTTTCAACAAAAGAAAATAAAAAATAGATATAATTGTCCATATAACTAATAGGGATAGAGTAGGTAATTTGCCAATAGTTAGCCTCTCGGAAATTAGCAGGGTGTGTATGAGTCGGGAAGAGTCTCAACCCGCTCAACCTGTAAACAATCTGGATTGAGATTTTTCCAACTCGTATGATCCACACGGGTTGCGGGTTGAATCACGGATTGACTTGTGTGGATTAAATATATTATTAAAATAATTAATAATATACATTTAAAATAATAAATATATGTATAAAAATGGAAAAAAAGACTAAAATATAAAATTGAATTAAAAAATATTAAAAATTTTATATGAATTAAAATTTAAGAAATCAAATAATAATAAATTTGTGGGATTGTGAGTCGTCATCCCACAACCAACTCGGATCGGCCAAAATCAACCCAACATGTGTGGAAAAGAATTCCCAACCTAACCCAACTCGTATCCAACCTGCGCAGGTCGCGAGTTGACCGACATATATTTTTTAATAGATTTTGTGCAGTCTAGTATAAGGGTAGGTTTGTCTCAATGTTAATAATTGAGATAACAAAATTTTTAGTCATAAAAATTGAGTTGTTTTTATATTTAACTCCGAAAAGATTTTTTTATTAAGTCATATAAGTGAATACGTTTTTTTTTCTTTTAAATCATAATCTGTTAACTCTAACAGATCTGCTGACGTGGTATGGCGAAATGACACATCAACACAAACACTAAATTAGTAGTTACCACGTGGGTTTGAGATAACAACTTCTGAAGTCTTAAAAGTTGTGTTGTTTTTATACTTAATGTCACGACCCCCCTCCCTACAGCGAGCCCAACCCTAGAAAGGGGCTCGTGAACTACTTCAGTTCGAGCATTCTACATGTCACGCGTTTAACAAAATTTGTAAATAAAGTAATATTCCATAAAATGTAATTCAATAAACCTCAAAATAATGTTTTACAGTAAAGTCTGCGGAAACATGAAAATATTCTAAATCTCATTTCTCAAAAGCCAATAGAAATGTATGGACCAACCCGAGTGGCGACTGTGTAAACGAGTCTAATCATGGTACTTCTAATGCTGCGCTGACGAACTACCTGAGATGTTTGAAAAATAGGGGAGAGTTTAAAGAGCCAAGTAAGTAAAACACTCAAACTCTCAAGATGGCATCACCCAAAAATATATTGTACATATACAAATATATATATAATATTTATATAATTTAATATTTAAAAACAACAATTGTTATATAAGAGATATCTCAGACAAAATTACACACAACAAAACACATCAACCAAATAAGGTTTGCTAGCGATTCGGTATAATAATGAATTGAAACCATTTGGAGAGTATCAGCATCTCACCTCTCAAGTTTTCCCACCATATAACTCGCATAAATGTTCAAGAGGGAGACTGAACCACACACATCTGTTAACCTCACATCTCTGACCATTATTATACTAATCCGACAGCATAACAATATAACACACAACTGTTGGGGTAGACGCAGCGGAAGCCCGCGATGGAAGGCGAAAATGGTTTGTAAACATTTTAAAAAAATCGAGCCAATTAATAAATATCAAATATTTTTAATTCACCCAATAATTTAAATATATTATTTTAACATTTAATAACATAATATATTTCATAACAACGACGAATTATTTTACGAAACAGTTTTCGAAAAACTACGCATAACCGGCAAACAGTCAAATCAATTGACCAACCGCCGAGCCGGGCCACCCGACACTTGGACAATGTCCGGTCACCCCTGGCTGCCCGAACAGTGCCCAGTTCGCTGGGATCACAGCCGGCACACATTGAACTCATTTTGACGCGAATTTCACAACGTTTTCTCCCTTTTCGCGTTTCGCCCCAGAACAATTTCCGAAAGTTATCCACCACCCAAATACAATATCCAAATCATCCAATAACATATTTTTACATGAAAAATATTTGTTTTAAATACTTAATTTCCGAAATCTGATCCAGAAATGAATTTCTTCAATTTTCATGGCCAAAATTCATTTATTCAACAAATTATCCATATTTTACAATCAATTTAATCCCACAATATAAAGTTCCAAAAAAATTCTAGGCATATTTGAGTGGCAATATCACTCTAGAATGGTAATTTTTAATTTTAGATTAATTCCCTAATTAATCCTTTTACACTTCTATAAGAAAACTCACTACAAGAATTATGGCTTTTAGCGTCCAAATATTTAGCGTCGAAACAATATGCGACGCTAAAAGTTAGTTTTAGCGTCGAATATTCGTTTCGACGCTATATGTCATGTTTTTAGCGACGGAATAAAAATTCGACGCAGAATATTAATTTTTTAGCGTCGAAATATAGTTTCGACGCTAAAAACAGACCTTTAGCGTCGAAAAATATTCGACGCTGAATAATTATATTATTGCAATAATTTTTGGTGCCAAAAATTGCACTATTAGCGTCGAAACACGGAGTCGACGCCAAAACTAACTTTTAGCGTCGAACATATATCGTCGCTAAAGGTGTATGAAGTTTCCACCGGCAAATCCTTGACTCTTTCGCGTCTAATTTACATTCGACGCTAAAAAGGAAACAATTAGAGTCGAATGTGAATAATCGACGCAAAAAAATAATACTTTTAGCGTCGAATATTTGTTCGACGCTAAAGAGTTATGAAGCTTCCACCGACAGTCCTTGATTCTTTCGCGTCTAAATTTAATTCGACGCTATATGTTTGATATTTAGCGTCGACAAAACGGTGTCGACGCTAAAAACGTATATAATTAGCGTCGATTTTGAATATTCGACGCCAAAAATAATACTTTTAGCGTCGAATATTTGTTCGACGCTAAAGAGTTATGAAGCTTCGCACCGACAGAACTTGATTCTTTCGCGTCTAAATTTAATCCGACGCTAATTTTTTATATTTAGCGTCGAAAAAAACGTTTTGCGACGCTAAAAATGGAACATGTAGCGTCGAAAAACTTTTTCGACGCTAAAAACGGCAACAATTAGCGTCGAAATACTAAATGCGACGCTAAAGATAGATTAAAAAACAGAAGGTCGACACCCCTTCTCCCCCTTCTGTTTTTTCTTCATTCTCTTCGTAAAAATCCTCTGAAATCTGAGAATTTCTCCTCTACAGCCTCACATCTCTCCTAAAAATTTTCAATAAAATTGTAATCAATTTCCAAAAAGGTAAATCTTCTTTCATATTTCTTTATTATTTTCAATTTTTATGATTATATATGTTGTTTATATGCTGTTTGTTAGTGATTTATGATTCATATATGTAGAGTAAGTATATTAATTAACAAAATAGAATTTTTCTGTAAACTATTTAATTAATTTATCAACCAAATATATATATATATATATAATGCTTAAATTAAGTATTACTGAATTAGTAATGTTGATTCCAATGTAAAATGATATCTAATAATTATATTATTATATTTAGGTATTCTGCTGAAATGGATAGAAATTGGATGAGCTCTCTGGATAGATTGAGTGTTGAATATCGTAATGGAGTGTCTGAGTTTATGGAAGTCGCAAAACAACACATTGATGCAGAAGGTCGTGTTCGTTGTCCATGTGCAAATTGTTTGAATAGGAAAAGGAAGCGGTTAGATGAAGTTCATAATCATTTATACATGCCAGGAATATCACCCACTTACCGTACGTGGATTTATCACGGTGAGCAGTATCATTCTCAGTCACGGTTTTTTGATGTCGGCGAAGGGAGCAGTAGTTACAATCAACCTGCAAACGATGATATCGCCGATATTTTGCATGACTTACAAGGTCCACAACTTGGTCATAGTGTTAGTGGCGACATGCCAGTGTTAAGTGGAAATGATCAAAATTTATTTAGTGAACTACTTGATGAGGCAAAAAAAATTCCATTCGAAGGTGCTGGAATGTCGATCTTGAATTTCGTTGTGAAATTATTACACATTAAAGTGATCAACAGAATGACCAACAAAAGTATCGAATTGCCTAAGTCGTACTACGAGGCAAAGAAAATGTTGCGTGATCTGGGAATGGGGTATGAATCCATTCATGCTTGTAAGTTTGATTGTGTATTATTTCGTGCCGAGTATGAATCACTTGAACATTGTCCGATATGTGGTGAAAGTCGGTACAAAGTCCGTGGTATGGGGAAGAAAGTGCCTCAAAAGATATTGCGATATTTCCCTTTAACGCCCAGGCTGCAGAGATTGTTCATGTCACGACACACAGCGACTGATATGATGTGGCATCATGAAAAGAGGATCGGTGCGGAGGGCATACTTAGACATCCTGCGGACGGAACCGAATGGAAGGAATTTGATGACATGTACCCCCGTTTCGCTGAGGACCCCCGTAATGTCAGGTTAGGTCTTGCCTCTGATGGTTTTAACCCATTTGGGAATATGTACAACTCTTATAGCATCTGGCCCGTTATTGTCATTCCATATAACTTACCTCCATGGAAATGTATGAAGGATCCGTTCATGTTTATGTCATTGCTTATCCCTGGTCCACGTTCACCTGGTAAAGATATAAATATTTACTTGAGACCATTGATCGAGGAGTTACAAACATTATGGAATGTGGGTGTGCATACCTATGATGCAGCTTCAGAGCAGTATTTTCAGATGCATGCCGCATTATTATGGACCATTAATGATTTTCCAGCCTATGGTTCATTATCTGGATGGAGCACTAAGGGATACATGGCATGTCCAGTTTGTGCGGATCATACACCTTCGCAACGATTACGGAATAAAATCGGATACACGGGGCACAGGAGATTTCTTGAGTCGAGTCATCCTTGGCGGAGGAGTAAATTATTTAACGGGCAACATGAACCTCAGAGTAAGCCCAGTCGATTGTCTGCATTTGACATACTTTGCCAACATCAACAGCTCAAAGACAGCACACCAGGTAAACATCCTAATAATAGAGATAAAAATCGAAAACGGTTACCTGAAGAGTTGAATTGGACAGGAAAAAGTATTTTCTTTGAGTTAGAATATTGGGGGACTCTGAGTTTGCGACATAATTTGGATGTAATGCATATAGAGAAAAATATTTGTGAGAGTTTAGTGGGTACACTATTCAATATTCCGGGTAAGACAAAAGACACTGTAAATGCTAGATTGGACCTACAAGATCTTAGAATTCGCAGTGAATTGCATTTACAAGACTCCTCTCGAGGTTTTATTAAGCCTCCTGCTAGTTATGTGCTCAATCAATCGGAGAGAAAATCATTCTGTGATTGGCTGAAAATGGTTAAATTCCCTGATAATTATGCATCCAATATTGGGCGTTGGGTCAGAGATGATACAATAACGGGATTAAAGAGTCACGATTGTCATGTGCTGCTCGAGATTCTCCTTCCTGTTGGCATTCGACCTTATCTCCCCCCGAATGTATGCGACGCCGTACTTGATCTATGTGGCTTCTTTAAACAATTGTGTCAGAGGACATTAAGCACATCTGTTATTGACGACCTTGAGCGAGGAATCGTGATAATCCTATGCAAGCTGGAGCGAATTTTGCCACCCGCTTTCTTTGATGTCATGGTACATCTGGCTGTGCATTTACCGGATGAAGCTAGAAAGGGAGGTCCTGTCCATTACAGATGGATGTATCCCATTGAGAGGTACTATATATATATATATATACAGTTTTATATAAGAAAATTTGTAACCGTTTTTTTTTCATATAATTTAGTGTTAATGCAAACTTGTTGTCATATCTGCAGAGCTTTGGGAGATTACAAACAATATGTCAAAAACAAGGCACGACCTGAAGGTTCAATAGCTGAAGCTGTTATAATAAATGAAGCAATAACATTTTGTTCGATGTACATGCAGAATATTGAAACTCATTTCAATCGTCGGCCACGAAACTATGATGGAGATGCAAGTAATAGCCAAGAGATCACAGTGTTCCGTCAAAATTACAGACCATTTGGGGCAGTAGGTGTCAAATTACTAACCCGTCAGGAAGTTCAACGTGCGCATTGGTTTATATTGAGTAATTGTGATGAAGTGCAACCGTATTTAACGTAAGTTCTTCTGGTGCATCATTACTGAATTTTTTCCATACATTAACCGTGATAATTTATTGTAGGCAACATCTAACAATGCTACAAATTGCTGGTGACCATAATGTTGATGAAACCCACAAAAAGAATTTCCTAAATGGTTTGAGACAACTGTAAGTTATAATATTTTATATTTATTTTGATCCTAACATTAGACATTTCAGTTTGTTATATTAACACATATATTTCATTGTCAGATTATTAATCAAGTGGAAAATGGTCAATTGGACTCGCAATCCTCGTTGGTTTCTTTGGCTTATGGGCCAAATGCAGGCGTATGAGTACAGTGGATGTATTGTCAACGGAGTTAGATTTCATACCGAACAGCGAGATGTTAATCATGTGACTCAAAATTCTGGAATTGTAGTCCAAGGAGAACACGGCTCAGATGTAATTGACTTCTACGGCGTATTGCAATCGGTCATTGAGTTCGTATATCGACCCAGACGACATACTGTGCTATTCCAATGTAAGTGGTTTGACACTAATGCCAGAAAGAGGAGAATTCAAGTTAGTAATCATCTCACGTCAATTAATGTTCAACGTTGTTGGTACAAGAATGATCCATACATTTTTTGTACGCAAGCACGTTCAGTGATATATATACCTGATCCTAAGTTAGGAACTGGATGGATGGTGGTAGAAAAGTTACAACATAGGGCCATTTGGGACACGCAGGAGAAAGATAGAGTTGACATATCAGATGAAACACAAGAAGTCTCCGGCAATTTTGAAGTTCCTGAACAGATATTTGTTGGACCAACTGTCAACGTTCCTGAAAATATAACATTAACTCGATCTAGTACAGACGTTGAGCTAATTCCTCATTCTGAAGTGAGCGTTGAAGTAGCAAGTGAAGAACAATTTGACACTGAAGATGACTTCGATTCCAGTCACGAATCCTCAAATACCGACGATAATAGTGATTAATTATGAAGTTACAGTATTTTGTGATGGATGAATAATTTTATGGATTAATGTATGGTTGTTGATTTTAATTACTCTTTAGATATTGTTGAAATATTAACGTAATGATTAATAGTATAACTATGTTATGAATGAGTTATTTGCTTCTGAGCCGAGGAAGAAGATAAGCACTGGTTGCAGGGATGTAAAGGACATTTAGCGTCGATTACTTCGACGCTAAATGTCAATTACTTCGACGCTAATGGTTAGGCGGGTTATTGAAAAATTTGGGTTTTTTTCCGGGAAATTTAATTTTTATGTAGCGTCGAAATACTATATTCGACGCTATATGTCTTACATTTAGCGTCGACATACAATTTGCGACGCTATATATCTTTAATTTAGCGTCGAATATAATATTTCGACGCTATATGTCTATACTTTAGCGTCGAATATAGTATGTCGACGCTAATTAATTAAATTTCCCGAAAAAAAACCTAATTTTTCAATAACCCGCCTAACAAATAGCGTCGACATACAATTTGCGACGCTATATATCTTTAATTTAGCGTCGAATACAATATTTCGACGCTATATGTCTCTACTTTAGCGTCGAATATAGTATGTCGACGCTAATTAAAAATTAAATTTCCCGGAAAAAAACCTAATTTTTCAATAACCCGCCTAACAAATAGCGTCGACTACTGCGACGCTAAAAGTCAATTATTTCGACGCTAAATGTCTTTTAAATCCCTAAAACCAGTGCCTCCTTCTTCCTCGGCTCAGAAGCAAAAACTCATTTCTCATTCTCCAACAGTGACGAACGAAGGAAATCAACAGGTAAGTCTCCTTTGTTGATTTAAAATTGTTTATGAGGATGAATTTGATGAATTTGATGAATTTGAGGATGAGTTTGATGATATTATTGATGAAATTGATGATGAATTATTTTTGATGAAATTGATGATGATGATGATGATGATGATGAGGATTCTGGGCAAGAACAGCAGCAAATGCTGCTGTTCTTGCCCAGAACAGCAGCAATTGCTGCTGTTCTTGCCCAAGAACAGCAGCAATTGCTGCTGTTCGTCTTCAAAATCATCATCATCTTTGGTTAATATTTATATAATGTTAAGTTTGAATTTGTGCCCTCTTTGGTTAATTATAACTGTTTGATACGGACCAATTCCAGTGAGCTCACGTTCGTGTTGCGTTCTCAAACGCGTTCGAACGGACCAATTCCAGTGAGCTCACGTTCGTATGGCGTTCTCGAACGCGTTCGAACGGACCAATTCCAGTGAGTTCACGTTCGTATGTCGTTCTTTAATATGTTCGAACACCCATTTACGTTCGAACGCGTTAAAGAACGACATACGAACGTGAACTCACTGGAATTGGTCCGTTCGAACGCGTTCGAGAACGCCATACGAACGTGAGCTCACTGGAATTGGTCCGTTCGAACGCGTTTGAGAACGCAACACGAACGTGAGCTCACTGGAATTGGTCCGTTCGAACGCGTTCGTGAACGCCATACGAACGTGTGCATGAGAAGTCGTGTGATTGTCTGCTTCGTGGTTGGTTATATGTATCCCATTGAGTGTGTGACTGTGTATCCCTAAAACGTGTATGATGGAACTCGTAGATTATATGGATAATGAATGCATATGTGAAATGAATGAATTTGAAAACGAAAGTGAGCATTCGATGTTATAAGCGCTTTTGTTAAGTTGTATTGACTTGTATGGATATGTATGTATATGTATAAGAATTTTGGAATTTGATGACGCTAATGCGACGGGTTTTGCAGATGGCACCGGGCAATCACAAACGGGCTACCGCGACTCCATCTACATCAGCAAGGGCAACTGGCCCTGGTGATTTCTCTGCTAGCACAGGTGAGTCCAGTACAGTGAAGGGTCGAGGACGCACCCGTGGCCTGGGGTTGGCTAAGTACGTTAAGGCTCACGGTCGTATCCGGATAGAGATATCAGATGATGGACACACTCAAGTCGGACAACATAATTCAGCGTTTAATACAGCCATAGGAGCTACAGCTCGATATGAAGCTCCCCAAAGCTACGTATCTTGGAGAAAGATACCGTGGGAGACGAAACTGAACCAGCTATTCCCTTCGCTACTTGTAAGTTTTCGATATTGTTTGTTATTTAACATTTTTTTTTATACTTATTTTTACTCGAATTTTCATGTAGGAATGGTTCGACTTCGATCTGACCCAAGTGAATGTCCAACAATATATTGACTACCACATGGGGAAAAGTTATAAAGATTATAGAACAAAAGTCTTGAAACCAATATTCGACGAACATGGACCTTCAAATGCTCCACAACACAAACCTGATTTTATAGAGGAACAAGACTGGACATTTTTATGTGAGCTTTGGTCGAGCAAAAAACACGAGGTAAATTTTGAAATAAACGGAAATTTATAATTGTCTTTGTTTTCGGTACTTACAGTGTTCGTGAATACAGGATAAATGTCACGCAAATGCGGAAAATCGAAGTCACTTGCGTTTTAACCACCGTGGAGGTTCGAAGCCATTTATCCAACATCGTGCCGAACATTCTGAGGTAAATATATCCTAACGTAAAATTTAACAGTTAATTGTTTTTACTATCTGGAATAATATTGAATTTATTTTATGTTTATAACAGAGTAGCACATGTGAGGTGCAATCATTTCCAGATTTTTTCCGTGTGACGCATTACAATGACAAGAATAAATGGATAAATGAAGAAGCCGAACGCTGCTATGTAAGTTTCAGTTTTTAAAATAAAATAATTAATATTATATATGTTAAATTTTTTTCTCAAATTCTAATATTAACTTATTTTTTGAAACAGAACGAAATGATGGAACTCCAACATCAAACTCAGGAGACAGGGACCGACCCCATACCAGATGAGCAGCTGTCGCAATTGGTTTTCAAGAATCAGACAGCTTACAACGTTGGTCTTGGCACTCGTAAGAAGCCAACGTCATCTGCACGCAATAGTGGTAATTCGGGCAATGTCTCTCTTCGAGACGAGTTAGTCACCACCAAAGACGACCTAGCCAGCACCCGAGACGAGCTGCAACAGACTAAGGAGAAGCTACAACAGGTCACGGTGGACCACGAGAAGAAGATGGTGGACCACGAGAAGAAGATGGAGCAGTTGGAACAGCAACTGATGGCTTTCCGTCAGATGTTCGAGGCCTCAATGAGTCATGGTGCATCGGGCTCGAGCGTCCCCCCATCACAGTAGCAATTAATTTTATATTTAGTTTTGTATAAACATTTTGAACAAATATATTTAATATAATATTTCTTTTTTCTAAAACAAATTTCAATATAATATTTCGTCATTAATTACATTTTTTTTCAACTAAATTAAATATTTTAGACCAAAAAATAAGTAAATTACTAATTTTTAAGAAAATAAATTATTTACTTTTAGCGTCGAATATTTCGACGCTAATAGTATACAAATGTTCTTTTTAAATATATGTTAGCGTCGACTAGTTAAAAGTGACCTTTAGCGTCGAATATTTCGACGCTAATAGTAACAAACATGGTCGCTATAAAGCTTACATATAATACTTTTTAAATATACTTTAGCGTCGACATTTTTCGACGCTAAAGTTTGAATTTTTGCGTCGATATATTTCGTCGCTAATAGTAAAAACATGGTCGCTATAAGCTTACATATAATACTTTTTTAATATACTTTAGCGTCGACACCTTGCGACGCTAAAAGTTTAAATTTTTGCGTCGATATATTTCGTCGCCAAATATACAATTAGCGTCGAAAATTTAACTTTAGCGTCGAAATAAATTGGACGCAGAATACTGTTTTTTAGCGTCGCAGTTAATTATTTCGACGCTAAAAGTGGTTTTCGTCGACATTTTATCGTCCATTGTTGGCGTCTAATTTTTTCGACGCTAAATATCATTTGCGTCGAAATAGTAAGTTATGGCGTCGAAACAATTCGACGCTAAATGGTCTAATTCTTGTAGTGACTTAAGGTTATTAAACAATCAACACCAATTGTTTATTTTATCCAGATCCAGATCAACAAGATACATATCATTTTAGACAATGAAGAATATATATCCAATACTACTTTCATGCTTAAAAACAAAACCTAAGAAATAAAAAAATTGGAAACTCTTATTATCTTATTCCAATTCTAATTCTTCAAATTTTCTCACTTTGGTGTTTGATTATTTATTTACAAACCCTAAAACCCTTTTTTCTTTTGTTTCTCAACACATGAGAATCGCTTGAAGCCCGTGCAAATGAAATAATTTCATTTATATATTTTTCTCAATAATTTCGAAAATTGTCCTATTTTTAATCAAAAAAAAAAAAACTAACAATTATATTGGTTATTTTTGACACATATTTGATCTTATCCAAATTGTAATTATATTTTGATTTTTTTAAATAAATCCATGTGTCCAAATTACATGGAATAGCAAATCAAAATTTGCCAAGCTAATAAGAATATTCCAATAATATTCTTATCTTAAATAAATAAATAATTAACATTTTAATTATTTTATTTAATTTTATTAGCAAAAAAAATAATGTCATGGAAAATATTCCAAAAATATTCTTCCATTATATCATATTAATAATTAATTAACAATTAATTAACTAATAATAAAAATAAGTGTCAATTTAATTGATTAAATGTTATCTAATCTAAATTATGTACCATATACAATACACGTTATTTAATACGCATGTTTAAATTATGATAATCTGAATTATCCATAATTAATTGCCCAAGTGCTCAACGAGTACATTGCCAGTAAAATGGCCCCTCCCCAATGGGAATGCCGATCCATTGATAACGTACAATAAAAAATTGATTTTTTCTAGCAAGAACTGGGTAAAGGTCTCCCATGATCTGGCTCTTCGCATAGAATCTCCACTCACTGTTTCCTCTAATATCATCTCTTTACCACATCATAGGGGTTTATAAGAGTGAGTCTGCACTCCTCTAGTATTAAGATATTTCCAGCGAAGGATAATAGCTCAGTTGGTAAAGCGAAGCTCTTGCAATTGGTTTGTTGCGATATTATGGGTTGGATGTCCAAGGGAGAAGTATTGAGACAACTTTTCCTTGAATAGTTAAATTTATATCATGACAAACCCAAATATCATCATCTTTTAGTTCATGATTTGGGAGCACAATGGATGAAGATAGTGTTATCGAGACAGATAATGCAAATAATATGGTAAATATAGAGAAGTTTTTATGGAGAAAATGAACAAGAATATTTCTTTAGTTGATCTAAATGAGTCATTTTGCTGGCAAGCATACAAGTATGTCAAAGTATGCGCTGACTGATTTAATGTTTGTGTTGAAGTATCGTTTCGTTATGACATGTCAACAGGTTCGTTATAGTTAACAGATTTAAAAGAAAAATTTTATTCACTTATAGGACTTAATTATAAATAAAATGTTCTTCAGGATTTAAATGTAAAAACAACACAACTTTATGACTTTAAAAGTTGTTATCCCAAACCCCGCGTGGCAGACTGACAGCTGACTAATTTAGTGATTGTGCCGACGTGTCGTTTCGTCATGCCACGTCAGCAGATCTGTTAGAGTTAACAGATTGGACTTAAAAGGAAAAAAAATATTCACTTAATGACTTAATAATAATATTAATGACTTAAATGTAAAAACAACACAACTATTTAAAAATGTTTTTATTCCTTAATTATTAAAAATATATATTAATAATTACAATTTCATATTAGTAAATATTTCATTTTTATTGAATGTGATTGTATGTTAATAGTTAAATTATATGTTTAATGATTTTACCTACATGGTCGTCTTACAAAATATTAAATTTTACAAGTTAATAATTGTATGTGAATAGTCAACTTTTATGATAATGGCGGTGCTGTATGTAATAATGTGCATGTAATGTGATAATTGATGTGTTTTGAAGAAAAGCACAAATATGGATGGTGGGTAAAGAAGCAAATACGTGGGGAGGAGAATGCGTGTTAGGGTCAACAAAAAATAGTCGCATGAAAGTTAGAATTGAAACGTACTAGTTCATCATTGAGTAATGATTAAAATTTTATATTAATAATTAAAATTTTATATTAATAATATTTCTTATTTGTTAATTGTAATTATATGTTAAAATTAAAGTTATGTTCAATGATTTTACCTACTTAGGTCATTTACAAAATATTTAAAATTTACATATTAACACTCATGTTAATGGTCAAATTTTAATGTCAATGCATGTTGTGATCAAATATAATTCTTTATTTTACCCACTTTCTCAAATTCAATCCAAACATAGGGTTTGATCAATGAGGCACAAGTCTGTTTCCATGTCAATTATTAAAGTTTCATGTTAATAATTAAAAATTTTTATGTTAATAAATATTTCATATTTATTGGTTGTGATTGCATATTAATGATTGAAGTTACATGTTTAATATTCTTAATTGTTTGTTTTACAAAACATTAAATTTTACATGTTAATACTCGATAATTGCAGATCAATAGTTAAACTTGCATGTTAACGTTAAAAATTTCATATTAACAAATGTTTCATATTCATTGGTTTGGTTACATATTTAATAATTAAAATTACATGTTAACTGATTATTAGGGTAACAGATTTACTATTTATTTAATAGTTCCTTAAATCTCAACAGTTGGATCTTATTAAAATAAAATTACAATGTTTATCACACATATATTGATTTGTAAAAAAACAAAAGTTAAAATTACAATTGTGACGTTCGGGTGATTTTATATTACTCATATTTTCTTTCTTTCTTTCTTTCTTTGTTAGCAGAGGAATAATTATCATTTTTTGTTATTGGTTTTTTAAATCCGTGTGGGAAAAAAAATATCTGTCAAGTGATTATTGGTATTTAACAAGTTAATTTTGGTGTTTATATTTATTGTTATTTATAATTAAAATTCCTACAAATAAATTTTAAACTTAAATATTCAATATATGTTCTTATACTTTCAACAAAATAAAATAAAATATAGATATAATTGTCCATATAACTAATAGGGATATTGTAGGTAATTTGCCCATAGATAGCATCTGGGAAATTAGTAGGGGTGTGTATGAGTCGGGTTGGGTCTCAACCCTCCCAACCTGCAAACAATACAGATTGGGATTTTTCCAACCCGCAAGACCCACACGGGTTATAGGTTGAATCAAAGATTAGGTTTTGTGGATTAAATATATTATTATTCTTTAAAATATTAATTAAAATTTAATAATATATAATTAAAATAATAAATATATGTATAAAAATGGAAAAAAAGACTAAAATATAAAATTGAATTAAAAAAAACATTAAAAAGATTTATATTAATTAAAATTAAAAAAAAAACAAATAATAATAAATTTATGGGATTGTGGGTCATCAACCTGCAACCAACGCGGATCGACCAAAATCAACCCAATATGTTGGAAAAGAATTCCCAACCTAACCCAACTCATATCCAACCTGCGCAGGTCGCGGGTTGATTGACAATTCGGGTTGTGTTTGTTAGGAATATGTCATATACCCAACTTTTGGGTGGGTTAAATAGACATGTATTTATAAGATAATAGGGATGTGATATTTTCATTAATCAATAAAATGATATTTTTTATTTTTTGTGTCTCATATAATATGTTTGGATGATTTACACTTATAATAAAGTCATTGGAATAATAAGAGGATGGTTTCCATGCCTTATGAGAATCATTATTCCTAAATGTTCATAGTTATAGTTTTGTGAATAATCAGGGCATTCAAAAAACAGAGAGACCAGTATGAGATATGATCTACCCTTGAGTGAGGTACTGTAACATCCACCACCTGGAGATGCTACCGGCAGGGAATAGGTCGTTATATCCCAATGAGCCTATGTCCATGAAAAACACTATTACTCTTATTTCAAACATCACTCATGCATAGGGATCATCGCCCCAACCAGTAACATAAAAAATTCATCTCCATGCTTGTAACTCAATAACATTACATTTATGCTCTTTACATGGACATTTCTAACTTTTACACATACGAACTTTACTAACAATACATCTGATGCATGACTTTACTCCGACTATGACTGAATTCGGTATTTGACTTGACCTGGTGGACTCAACACCATAGTGACTGACAGCAGTATCCATCCTCTCGATCTCGTCCTCCGGATATACTTGCAAAACAAGAAACTGGGAGTGGGGGGTTAGATCTTTTGAACGATCTAGTGAGTGGACAATTAAAACGAAAATTGTTTTTTTTTTTCCTGAAAATTCATGGTTCTAAAACTGAAATCCTCTCAGAAAATATTCTTTTCTAAAATCTCTTTTTTATCTAAAAACTCAACTCTTCTGAAATTTTTTTCTGAAAACTCTTTTATAACACTCATATTTTCTGAGAAATCTTTTTCTGGAAATCATTTTCTGAAAATCTGTTTCAGAAAAATCTCCATATGAAATCTTTGTATCTGTATATTTGGCGCTTATGGGAGTCTCCACGTACGCAAATATCGGGTGGTCTTGGGGTGTTACGTCTCGTTGTCCCCCAAGCCACAAATATGGAGTCGGGGTGTGGATCTATGCTACCCTACAGACTCAAAGTAAACATATATGCGTTAAGTTATATACTGATGTGAGTTTTTTCCCTAGTCCTGAGCTGCGTGTGCACATGATATATGTATCCATCAATTCCATATATGCGTCAAGTTCTATACTGAGGTGAGTTTTTTTCCCCATTTCTCCAAAAATCATAAAACTCAACTTTGGAAATCAATTTTTTTTCTAAAAACATCATCATTCGTTAAAACAACTGTAATAAAACTTATCTTCCTGACACATGCTCTTTCTTAAAACTACTGAAATAAAATCCGGCTAACGTCCTATGTGCTTAAAAGTAAGTTTTGGTTCAAAAACATATAAGTAAACACAGTTTAAGAGAAGAGTCCACTCACTGATTTTAGGATTCGGCTGGTACTATTTTTCTTCGTCGATGAAATTGTGGTTTTTGCGATGATCTATAAACAATAAACTTAATTAGAATATAAGTCGTGGAATATATTTCAGTACTAGGTTGGGTTTCTCAATTAAACTGGCTACAACCACTATGAAATTGAAAATGATATGAAACTTTCCCTGTTTCGCGTCGTGACTCCCAAGCAAGCAGGGCCAGACAAAGGTTATGTTTTGTGTCACGTCGCGACGCTCATCTGATCAGGCTTGAGGTAAAGAGCACATTCTGATTACGCGTCACGACGCTGGCCTTTTTTCAGAGCCTAACTCCAATTTTCTCAAACACAATGCTCAAGGTAGTGTCTAACACCTTTATCCCAACTTCAACTCAATTTAATATAAACTCATTTTATGTCCTTAATCAAGCAATATCCTCAATTAGATACAAACCATTTATTTTAATAACATCAATTCACAAACTCTAATTCCCCATCACATTCCTATATATAAAGCCTCATTTCATGTTAATACCATTAAAACACTTCTCCAAACGCATGCTACTAACCCTATCAATGTCAATTACGCAATTCTCTTTACTATGATATGCAATGGTGCGAATTAGGGCTTTGATTTCTTTGCCCAAAACTGAAATTAAAGAAGAAATAGAGTTAGAAGCTTACTTTGGGAGTCTTAGAACTTGAGAATCATCATTGTTTCATCAAAGCTTGCATGAGAAAGAGGAGAACTTTGAAAACCCTTTTTGCCCTAGCCCACGTTTTTTTTGCCTTTGGAGAAGATGAGAGAATATGTCATTTATATAGGGAATGGCTAATTTTTTGTGTTATAAGATGAGTGATTGTGATGGTGCCACATCACTCAAATCAAGGTTATTCTCAAAATTACTAGAGCAGTTGCGAAATTCATGATTTTTGACCCATTTCTGATTCGAATTTAGAAAAATATCCAACTCAAAAGTTGTAGGTCTCGATCTTACCTTTCCGACAATATAAATTCTGATGAGTGGTAAATATATCACTATTTCCCACTCATTTGACCTAATATTTTGTATATTTTCTTGAGTTTTGTGAATATTTTGATGTGTTTTGTGTTATTTGGTAGATAAATAAAGTTTCAGGACATTCTGGAGGTGATTTGGGGCCAAAACAGTGAAAACAGACAAAAGGGCATTTTGGTCATTAGGCGCGTCGCGGCGCCTAACGTGCGCCAGGTCCACGTGTCAGAATCTGAGAAGTTTGACTTTGCTAACGTGCATCGTGCCACGTGTCATCATCATAGGGTGCCGACAATAGCCATCACCACGTGTTGCCACGTGTCACTCCACTTGTCAGCCACGTCATCGTCCACATCAACAGTTGACCAAGTCAACGTCTCACGTCACCGCCACGTCATTATCAGCCAATCACAACGTGCAACGTGTCATCATTCTATGGTGCCGACAGTCACTATCGCCACGTATCGCCACGTCAGCGCAGCATCATCATAATCATTGAGTGACATCCGTCTTGTCATGTGTCACCTTATCACCTTATCCGCAATCGCCACGTGTCAGATAAAAATCTGAAGCCAACCAATCAGAAGCTACCACGTCAACGCGTCGCGACGCAAGAAGAAACCTGCGCGTCGCGACGCGTGGCACTTATGGACGCCTATAAATAGAGCTCGAAATTTCAGTTTCAGATGTGCCTTCCTCTCTAAATTCTCTGATGTAAATAGAGAGTTTTCTATCTAGTTTCTTTTAAATTTTAGTTTTGTAATTAATTTTAATTACGTTCTATAATAATAGTAATTTACTTTCTTTAGTTTTACAGTTTTTACTATTCACCATGAGAATGTAACTTCCCCCTGCTAGGGTGAAATGTAATTCTTTTACTATTGCTATTTAGATTAATCTCCCTTAAATATAATATATTCACTATTTAAAATTTGACTTAATGAGGATACTGTTATATTGGTCGGTTGGTAATTCATTTTAAACTGGTTTAAACCTGACTAAGCAAGGATACCGCCAGATTGGTCGGTTGGTAATTAAATTTTCTTACTACCTATATGGCAGGTTTATTTTGTTACCGTCTATATGGCTGGTTGGACTTAATTTGACTTAATCAGATTACCGCCTATATGGCTGGTTGGTAAAATAATCACAAGTTAATATATTATATTAAGTGAGATATCTAAATTAGTAGTAGTAAAAGTTGATCCTTTTACCTTAGCATTTTATTTTATTATAATTTACTTTTCACCTTTTACTTTACCGCAATTACTTTTCAGCATTTTTACTTTATGTCTTTTACTTTTAAGTTCTTACTAGTCCTAATTATGTGTTGTAACTAAGTTAGTTATCTGGGATTGTGATGAACTCTAATATCACCGGTTTATAAAAGGTTATTTTATAATTTGGGTAATTTAAAGGTTTACTTATTAAGTATTAAGCTTAATGCGTCTTGTTAATTGGCCACTAATAAGATTGATCTGGTAAATCTAAAATAAACTTGACAAAGGAATTTTAGGTTTAAGCCTTAGACTTAATAGTCCACGATCTTCATTGAGGATAGATAACCCTTTAATAGATTTCCTTACAGGATAGACATATACATGTCGGGCGGGGGTAGCCATAATTGGAACTTAAACTTAATGAATCCAGGTAATTTGGTTGACATAGACATATGGTTCAAATGGGTTATACTGAGTATTTGCGTCTGACCATTGACAGAGGCTTTCGCATAATTTAGTGTTCCGGGTTAGTAAACCAATTTATTACACAAACATGAAATAACCACTTCATCTTTTAAAAGATACTAGAAAGATTCACAACCCTAGATAGTTTCCTAATATTGAATTTTCTTAAACCTATTTTCGTGCAATTTTATTTACTTGTTTTTAAATTTAAAATCATCATCATTTCAATTCAATCAATCAACCTGTTAGATATTAGTAATCATTTGACCTCATAAAATTAATAGATTAGGTATTAACTACTTGTGAGATCGATACTTTTTATACTACTTGAACGATACGTGCGCTTGCGTTATACGCGTGTGATTACGCCGGTCAAGTTGATAAAAAGCGGAGATCGTATAAAAAGCGGGTCATAAACGAGTGTTATGGAAGTGTTTAAGGAAATTAAAAAAAAAAAAAAAAAAATTAGAAGCAACGCAGCATGCTGCAAGCTGCACGGAACCTCTTAAGGAGATTTGTTTTAACAATCGCTAAATGGGAACCATTCAAATATTTGGTTTAGCTGACAGATTCAATTAGAAGTATTGCGCTATTTACCAGTGAGTACCAAATCGAGGCAAACTCTAAATAAGAGATAGCTAAAAATGATTTTGCCTGCATGCAGCGCTACGCTACAGCCTACATGCTTGATTTTTTTCTCTTGTTTAGTTTTTCCGAACTCCGATTCGTCCTCGATTTTTCCGTTTGTACTTTTAATGGAATACAGTATTTCATTAAATCATTTTAAAATACACATGTGCTTGATATCTACGGATTAGACTCACTTCCGCTGCACGAGACACCGATCTGACCCTAGAAGTCCCACATCCGCCCCAACAAGTACACCCAAGGCATTGACCTTGCCATTGTCATTTGGCTTTGGTGTGTGTACTGTTGGAGACTACACATAAATTTGAGACATTGAGGAGCTTGTTGAGTTTGTGGATAACTCGTAGATTGGAGGGTGGAGTGGAGGAATCTTCGATTATTGTAAATTCTTTTCTCTTCACTTTTATTTTAAGTTCATATGATACATAGCATAATCAAAACAAAAGGATTTGGGATAATGGATGGCGGCGAAAAATTTTGAATTCCGCTGCTTTCACCTGGTTGCTGTCCAAAAGGATTTACATACCCCTAGAAATTAGGCTCCGGCAACCCAACTGCCACACAACACTCTAAACTCTAAATTCTAACATGAGCTTTAAAATGTCCATTTAAAACCAAAACTATCCTTAACTTCCTTCAGATTAATTGCTTTGAAAGTTTACATGGTCGACAACTTATTTAGAAATGTTTGAAATTAAACATTCGGAGAAAAATAAAAATGGAAAAATTATAAAATTTCATGGATAGTTTTTTCGTTCAATCTTGACAGGCAGGCCCTTGGCGGGATAAGGCATGGGTTCGCAAGTTATAGGCTCATCAGGAACCATTTCTGTCCATTGATAGTTTGTTATCAAATGGTGGATTATTATCTGCACTTCAATTCTGGCAAATTCTGCACCAGGGCACATTCTTGGACCTCCTCCGAATGGAATGTATGTGTATGGAGGGATCAATTTCGATGAGTTCTCGAATCGAGCCGGATCAAACTTTTCAGGATTTTCAAATATGTTCTTGTCCATATGAGTTTCAGATGCCATCCAAAACACCTGAGATTAAATAATCATTATTAAAATTTTAAACATATAGGTTCACACATTTTAAAATGAAAATTTGATACTAGATAACTTTTGATTGGGGAAAATGAACATAATTATCTGATGTTTGACAAAACTAATCGAAACCTCTGATATTTAAAAACTAAATAATATCTTCATGTTGTTATAACAAAACCCCCCTGATAGTAGGGATGGAAGTCGGGACGTTTCATCCCTACTGAATCTTATCACGTTCCGTCCCGATTACTATTCGGGATGAAGAAATCGTCCCAAATCTCGATCGGAATCGAGGTTCGGGATTTTTTAGGTTAAAATTCAGGATTTGGGACAAAAAAAAGTCCCGAATCTCGACCCCAGTTTTAATTCAAAACGACATATCGTCCCGAAACCCAATCAAAATTTCATTTGGTATAAAAATCATCTCGAATCCTGGATCGAATAAGACGGGATCCCGATCGGGATTTGAGATTTTCCGCGAACCCTAACTGATAGATTTACTAAGAGAGGGTATTTATGAGGCAGATGATTTTGTTTAGTTTTTAAATATAATGGGGTTTCGATTAATTTTTTCAAACATTAGGGATTATGCTCATTTCCCCCTATAGATTGTATTATCTAATTACTTAAAATTTATTTTTTTTAAACGTGTGATTGTCTACACTGTATAACTACTATTTTATCTTGCATATGCAAATTCATGTGATTTTATACCTTCCATCCTTTTGGAATATCAAATCCATCAAAGCTAGTATCTCTCCATGCACATTTGAAGTTACCAAAAGCTGGAGGAGTCAATCTCATGAGCTCTTGAGCCACTCTCCACGTATATTTCATCATTTGCATTTGATTCCATGTAAGCTTTACGTCTCTTCCTCCTCTGGCTTTAATTATTTCTTTTTGCTCTGTCATAATTCAAAACTCAGTTTAGATTGAAATTAAGGCAGTAATTATATTATGTTATTTTAAAAAATATTGAATGGATGACATGAACGTTTAATACGATAATCTAATGTTAACTTTTTATCCATTTGATCATTGATTCATAAAAGACAAAAATTTCTTCTCAAACTCTGAATGAAAGATGTTGAGAAAGGTGTTGTCTTTTATCAATTCTGATCCTTATTTCAAAATTTTGAGGCGTCCATTAGAGAAAACTATATAAGAATTCTTTAGGATCATTTTACAAATGAATATAAGCTTTTTTTTTTTTAAAAAAAACTTTTTATTACCTTCAAGCACTTTATTGGAAACCTTGGAATCTCTAGCAAGATGTCTTATTAGGAGGCTGAGGAGAATTGTGGTTGTGTCATGGCTAGCAATTATCACAGAGACCAAGTTATCAATTACCTCTTCCTCTGGTAAAGGCTCACCATTTTCATCTCTTAGAACAACAAGACTTGAGATAATGTCTCCATTAGAGTCCATGTAATTCCCTTGTCCTATTTGTTTTTTCCTTGTATTTGTCAGTTCACTCAAAAGCTTAGCTATCCTGCGTCGCGCCTGCAATGCTTTATAATATATAGTCCCTGGAAAGTTTAATGGAACTGCCCACAAACCTTTGGTGGCATCTGTGAAATCTTCAAACAATGCATCTTTTTCCTTGCCTTCTGGTAATCCAAATAATAGACTACAAGTAACCTTGAATGTGATCTTCTTCATTAATTTCACCATATGTACTGATTCCTTACCATCGAGTTCCTGCATAATTTGGTAGAATTTAACACATAATTAACATTGACTCCACCCAGGGGCGGCATTGATTTGCCATAAATTTTGGGCCATAGGCGAGTTACTAAAAAGATGTTCTACCGATAAATGATAAAAAAAATATACAAGTTATATTATACACTTAAAAAAATATATTTTAGATTTGGGGTCTAATAGTTGAGCCAAATTTTAGGGTTTGAATAGCCGTCTGACACCACCACACATGTAAATTTATCCCCGAATTTTATAATAGAGGAAATGTTGTATCGAAATATAGATACACCCCTAAAGAATAATATTTATTTATCATGTCTAACAAGTTGCATTAATATTATCTTTCCCTACATGGTTTCAACAATACAAAAATGAGATCAAAGCAACACTTAGCAACAATGATGAGGACACTGAAGTGTTGTGGGGTTGGCTGTTTTGGATCAAACATATCATTGTTTGGATATTTTTGGTTTTATGGTAAAATGTAATGATAGCAAGGAGTGGTTATGTTATTTTGTTCGCCACTGCAGTACTCTGGACTGGTGTTTGTACGTAAGGGAAGATTTTGACTTACCGCTCGTCTCGTTTTTTTTAATAATATTGATTATGTTTTTCAAAAAATAAATATTATTACCTGAGATAATTGTTGTTGAACTAATGAATCCATTTCACCAACAAATCTCTGAATGCTTTCAGGTTTCAAGAAGCTCATGATTGCACCTCTAACAAGCTTATGTCGAGAACCAGAAACCTCAAAAATACTTTGCTTTCCAAGTATGTTAGCTACAGTTTTAACTTGGTTACCTGCAATGCCATTGTTGTCCCCACTGAATATAAATTTGTTACCAGCTGCGCCAGTCAAAACCACAGCTTTTGAACCCATGAGTGAGGTCTTGAACACCGGTCCATACTTTTTTACACGCTTCCGAATCCATTCACTAGTCTTATCTTGCTTCTGTGCCCTAATAAAGCTTATGGACTCTCCAATGAGAGGAAACCCTAATGACCCTTGTGGCAGTTTCTTTCTTTTGGAAGCTGCTGAGTACTTAATAAGTTTGAAGTACCCAAAGAAAATGGCTATTAGGGTTAGCAAAATAATTGCCATAAAGGGGAGTTTGGCTTCAGAATGAAGAGCTTCCATTGTTAATTACTTGGATAAATGTTGTAGTGATTTTTCTTCATTATATAGCTCAAGATGATCATGCATTGCTATGATATTTACGCCATGCAGAGCAGACAAAACTACAAAGGGTATCTTTAGAGAACTAAGAAAGATCAGATTCAGACAAATGAAATTAGAAATCATCTTCATGTATTTTTCACAAAATTTAAGGGGAAATTTTTTATTTTCTGCTTGTCTTGTCCAGCAAGAACAATGGGATGAGGAAGTATTTGAGTCATTAATTTCCTTAAATTACATGAATTAATGCATTGTTTACATGATGAGTTGTAAGATTTTGTCTGTTTATTATGCTTATTATTGATAATGGTTTCTCGAAAAGGAACAATTCCATTGTCATATCGTTCTTTGGGAATATCGTCATTTATTGGATTGGTGTACGAATGATATGGTATCTCCGTTATATTGTAGATTTTCTCCAGGAGGAAATATGGCCACACCCTGTTTAAACGTGAGTATAGATAACATTAAAAAAAGGGATAACCGTTTAATCTTTATATTTTGAAAATAATTCTGTCATAATTATTTTTTTTCGAGTTTTTATTCACATATTTTACGGTTGATATTCTAATGGTATTAATAT
>SKCR01029319.1:0-146941 GCA_019454045.1 Zanthoxylum bungeanum | reverse complement strand
ATTTGACTCGACACGAGTCATCTGGGGGATGTCCCCGGTCAACTGAACCAGTTGATGGTTCAGGATTGAGTTCACTCTACTTGTCGTATGAAGTGAGTGACTCCAATATTTTTATTTGACTCGACACGAGTCATCTTGGGGATGTCCCCGGTCGACTGAACCAGTTGGTGGTTCAGGATTGAGTTCACTCTACTTTTTGTATGAAGTGAGTGACTCCAATATTTTTATTTGACTTGACATTAGTCATCTTGGGGATGTCCCCGGTCGACTGAACCAGTTGATGGTTCAGGATTGAGTTCACTCTACTTGTCGTATGAAGTGAGTGACTCCAATATTTTTATTTGACTCGACACGAGTCATCTTGGGGATGTCCCCGGTCGACTGAACCAGTTGATGGTTCAGGATTGAGTTCACTCTACTTGTCGTATGAAGTGAGTGACTCCAATATTTTTATTTGACTCGACACGAGTCATGTTGGGGATGTCCCCGGTCGACTGAACCAGTTGGTGGTTCATGATTGAGTTCACTCTACTTGTCGTATGAAGTGAGTTAATTCAATATTTTATTCGACTCGACACGAGTCATCTGGGGGATGTCCCCGGTCGATATTTTCAACACTTTAGCTTTTTAACCTAGTTTGTTTCTGTCATCAATTGCAAACCCTAGCGTGGATTACGAGGAGTTTTTTGGCGGGAACTTTGGCACCTAATCATGCAGGCATGCATAAAAGGGTCGTGGGTGTTTCATTTCCCCTCATTTGGAAGTCGAGTAAGGAGAGCTCCCAAGCGTTCTAAAGGTATTCTTCAAAAATTACTTCTTGTTCTTCAATTTCTTTAAACATTCATAGTGTAGATTCAAGCTGTTCTTGGGCAAGTTTGGGTGTTTGATCTTTGGGTTTACGTGTTTTGTTTACAAATTTTGTTTGTTGGATTTGATCTTTAAGAGGTAGATTACTTAGGGAATTTAGTTGTTTATATGCTTGTCGTTTGGAAAATGTCGAGTGGAGAATCCTTAGGTAGCTTAGGCGCCAAGATAGATAGTTATGTCGAATCATCAAGTGAGACCGATGAGGATGTAGTGTACAAAGACTGGTCGTACGAGAAATTGATTGAGAGTGGAGTAGTTAGACTGGTCGTACGAGAAATTAATATGTCAAGCAAATATTAATTTCAATATTTTTAAACTATAAATTACCTGAGGCGAATTCCTCAAATTTTTGCACATCATCCATCGCAGCCCGAATATCAATTTCTGTCGGCTTAGATTGCAACCAATTTTGAGAAAAAATTAATGCTTCAACTGTGTTAGGAGATAATGAACTTCTAAATGGATCAATTATTCTCCCACCGGTGCTAAAAGCTAGAAGCAACTGGAGAGACTTGAATAGCCAATACACTCATTGCTACCTTAGAAATGATTGGGAATTTGGAAGAATTGACTTTCCACCAGTTCAGTAAATCAAAAGTTTCAGAATCTTCCTCACACTCATCCGACTGATATCTAGTCTCCACACTTTGTTCATCCAACAAATACTTTTGGAATTGGAAATTGAGAAACTTTCGAGCTTCCCCACCAAAATCAGGCTTATCAACCAAAATAGTTTCTTTGTTAGATGACATACTCACCTTACTACTAGATGATCTCATGGATGACTCATCCTTAAAGTACCTATACAAGTCATTCAAAGCATCTCACACCCGATTCTCGATATCAAGAGCCTTAGAAATATCATAAATTTAAGAAAGAAAAAGCTTGACATATTTCATCTTACACCTTGGATCAAGAACAACACCAACAAATAACACCCAATTCACTTTTGCATGATTCTCCCAATACTTGTAAAATTTCTTTTTCATGTCATTTGCCATACATTCAAACAATCTATCACCACTTTTGGCATATTCACCCAATAAAGTTTGAATTCTAACAAATTCATTGAAAAAAATAATTTATAGTCACATGTAATGAACCCGAAAACGCAAGTGTAACATCATAAAACACTTCCAAGAACTTTACTAAGCATCTACATCGACTCCAATCATCCAACCTAGGAGGTCCTTTAATTTTAACCCCATCAAAATACAACCTAAACCTAAGATCACCATCTTCCAATCTAAAAAAAGCTTTCTCAAAAATCTCAGCTGCCTCTAACATCAAATAAGTAGAATTCCACCTAGTCTCCACATCAAGACATAAATGGCTTTTAGACTCAATCTTCTCCCTCTCAATACTACTTTTAAAACTCAGTTTCCTAGCAGGAGATGATATCACATATATATCTTACCGCATTTCTTATTTTCTCAATCGATTCATTATTCTTTCGCAAACCATCTTTTACAATAAGGTTAACAATATGTGCACAACACCTCATGTGAATAAATTTATGACCTAAAACAGTGGTAGACCAATCTTTAGTTTTTCTTATAATATATATGATTGCACCATCGTTAGAACTAGCATTATCCACAGTGATAGTCATAATTTTATCAATTCCCCAATCTAACATGCAAGCCTCAATAAATTTACCAATTGTCTCCCCCGTGTGATTAGGCACTTGACAAAAATTTATAATTCGCTTCTGAAACTTCCAATCATCATTTATCCAATGAGCTGTCAGACACATATAATTCAAGTTTTGAATTGAAGTCCAAGTATCTGTGGTTAGACACACTCATTGAGACTTAATAACATTTTTCAATTTATTTTTCTCATTTTGATACATTTTCAAACAATATCTTGCTATAGTCATGCGAGAAGGAACTATCATTCGAGGATTCAAATATTGGGAATAATTCATAAACCCCTCTCCTTCCACCAGTTTAAATGGAAACTCATCAACTATTATCATTCTAGCAAGCATAACTCTAGCTTCTTCAACTGTAAAATGAACTGGTTTTAAGCTACCCAACCCTGTGCCATCTTTCAGTGCCTCAATTTTCAATGTTTTTTGCTCAGGATCAATAACTCTATAAGGGTACTTCTTACACCTAACATTTATATGGGTACGCAAAGTTGAAGTACCATATAAATGAGAATCTTCCATATATTCAAACCCACAGTAATTACACTTGGCTTTTTGTTCACTGTCAAAAATTATCTTTTCAAAATGCTCCCAAACAAAATTTTCAAAAGATGTACTATCTTGCGACTTAGGCTTCGCTTTCCTAAAATATTTTCTCTTTTTAGGAACATAAGACTTACTTTTAGTAGGAACAGAAGTATCCTTCAAATTTATGGCTTCATTATTCTCTTCCTCACTTAAACCAATTTCAACCTCTTTATTCATTGAGTCTGCTGATGCTTCCATCTACAATTGACCAAAAGCAAAAGCCATAACTAGTCAATTGAATTCCTTACAATTACAAGTTATAAAAATAACAGCATAATTAATGAAAAACACAACCCAGACAACAGTCTTCCTTTTGCATAATGATGCATATGTCAAATCCTAAACCCAGAAAAATACATATCCTTTACAAGAGAATATAACTAAAAGGTTACAAACAGCTTCGGTGTTATAGTACTAGAGATAGTGTGTGGAAAGAGAAACAGGGGATTTTACCATGCTGATCACCACTATAACCTTCTTGGACATGTAAGTCTATAGGCTGAGGAAAACTACAGTTGCAACTAATGGTTATGTAAAGATTGAGATGTTTAATTATGCCTTTATTTATTTATTTTTTTCATGTGTTTCAGGCTTGGCTAATGTGGATTGAAGGGAGACCAATGGAACTAATTGATAAATCACTAGATGATTGTTATTCTTTATCTGAAGCATTAAGATGCATTAAAGTTGGTATGTTATGTGTGCAAAAACGGCCAGAGGACATGCCAAACATGTCATATGTGAATCTAATGTTGAGTGGAGAAAGATCACTGCCTCAACCGAAGCAGTCCGGATTTTTTACTGAAAGGATTCTACCAGAATAAGAGTCCTCATCAAGCAAGCAGAAGTTATCTTCAACTAGGGATGTTCAAATATGAGGTTAACCCAGCGATTCGATCTGACTTGAAGTGGTGAAATTTGTAATTTCAAAATGGCTTGAATATGAAAACCCACCAAGAATATAAAATAAAATACAATAACAAACCTTCAGTTTTTAGTTTCACATAAATGATTTTGAGGAAAATGTGAGCAAATAGTTTAGTACCCAAACACGCTTTGAAATAATCTCCTTGCATATATCAGTCTTAATTCCCAAAAATTCAAACTTTAGATATAAAAGTTATACGAAATGGATCAATACCACACAAAATGTGGTTGCTTTAGACCTTAAAAAAATACAACGCAGACCAAATAGCAGAAGATAAGAACAAGCTAAAGAAGATTCATTATAGATCTCAACATGCAACCCTACCTCTTGATCCAAAAAAAAAAGCACAGAAAAACCCAGATGCTAAAAAACAAATTAGAATGGCAAAGAAGAGAAAACCCACCAAGCAAACCAGAAGACAAGTTAAAAATGAAAAATATGGTACTGAGTAGTGAGTACAGAGGAGAGACCGAGAGAGCAAAAAATGACATACCTAACAGGACTTGAAGCCTTTGAAGGTTGATAATTGAAGTTTGAAGCCTGCTTACTGCTTACTGCTTACAGAGGAGAGACCGACTAACGAGAGCAAAAATTGAAGCCATTGAAGGTTGATAATTGATATGATGTACTGGGCTTTATTTAGAAATTACAAATGAGAGATTCAGATTTGAGAGTAAAGAATAGGGAAAGTCGGCGCAGAAGATGAAAAAATATGGGAATGGAGAGGAACCCTAAATTTTATTGGTATATATATTAACAGGTCTGCGGGTCGGGTTGAACCCGATATTTAATGGTAAAAACCATAACCCGAACCGCAAATTGCGGTTCAAGATATTTTGACCCGACAAACACATATATATTCTTATAAACCACGGTTTTTACTGCGGTTCGGGTCGGGTCGGGTCGGTTCGCGGTTTGACCCGACCCTATGTTCACCCCTAGTGTTTGCAACTCTCTTCTCTACTATATCTACTCTGTGACATTCTGCATCACCTTGAGAACTCGGCATGGCTCTGAAAACACTGAAGGTGACTTTTTCATCTTGACCTCTCATTATCAATTCACATTTCTTCTCTTTTTCTGTTAATGTTTCCTCCTGAAATACCATTTCATTTTCTTTACTGCCTAAGTCCTAAGAGGTGTCTTTAAACTCTTTTCCTCTCCTACAGGTTATGATTTGACATTGCTCATTGGGGTTGACTTCAATATCACTCGGAAACACCCATGTCTGTTGATTGGCCATGAAAGAAACAAGCAAACCAATTTGCGTTTCTAAAGATTTCATATTTGCCTCTATATTGCTCATTCATGTTTTGATGTTATCCAGCCTTGACTTATTCTTCTCAAACCTCTCTGAAGCTGTAGCTACAAACGTGCTCATGAGGTCTTCTAAAGAAGGTTTCTGCTCAGCTCTTGGATAATTGAAGCCATGAGGAGGTTGAAAAACATTCTCCATATCAGCATATGAAAATTTTGGATGATAATAATTATGCATAGGATTGCCTCTATAGTTGTTGAAGTTCCGATTGTTCACATACTGTACTTGTTCAAATCCTGCTTCTCTGTTGGGTAAAAGCATTCCATTAGCAGAAGCAGCTTCAATAGTCGGTTGGCCCATTTGATTTGTCAATACTGCTAGATGAGTCGTGAGGGACGATACTTGAGCTATCAGTGCACTAATATGATATGTCATTGCTTCTTTTCCAACTCTCCTTCTACGAAAAGAAAAAAATATAAGGAAAAAAATCAAATAATATAAAAAAAAAATAAAGTAAAAAAAAATAAAAACAAAAATAAAAATAAAACTTAAGACAAAAAAATAAATAAAAAAAAAACTAAATTAAAGCTAAGATTATTTGGTACTAATATTAATGTAAATTAAACAAACAATCCCCGACAACGGCGCCAAAAACTTATTGTGATATTTTATATCGTACCGCAAGTGTACGGTGTCAAGTTTTAGTATAAATATGAGTTAAGAGTGTCGAACCCACAGGGATTGCGTTAACTCGCACTAAGTACTACAATTGATAATCCTAACTTTATTTAGAAAACAAATAATAAAGATTTTGGTAAATAAATAAATATAAAAAAAATTTGATAGGAGGAACTAATACGATAGAGATTATAGATCCTGATTTCACCTAGTTGTCGCCTATGTATTTGTCATATCAATTCATCTTTGTTCAGTTATATTGTTTATAAGTCAAGACTCCTAAAATATCCACTCACTTTCTCGAGTGCCAAGTGAAAATATCATCAACTACAGACTTTGATATCTCTATAAAAATCCAGTAGTTAACAACTCATTACGCTTTGTGATTCTATATTAACGACTTCAAAGGAACTACAAATTCTCTCGAACTCTATAAAATCCTAGGTTATATTCTCTAGATCCATTCAAAATCCCCTCTATCGAGTGATAGATCCTAAACACTCATCATCTTCAATTGCGGCCAATAATCAAGAAGCATTAAACTCAAAATAATATAAATAAATGAATAAGACTTCATAAAAAAATTAGCAAACAATTACAAGGTTCAAGCATCGATTACATCATTCTCCAGAATTAAGGAGTTTAGTTCATGACAATAGATGAAAACAATAAGAATAAGGTCATGAATCTAATGGAAATCATTAGAGTTCTAAGAAAGAAATAAGATGATAAAACCCGAATTGAATCTCTTCCTCTTCGGATGACACCGCCTTTGTCTCCTATTGTTGCTCTTCAATCCTCCTCCTTGGATCTCTCTAAAATATGTGTTTTGGTGTTTTGTGCTGTGTATTAGCCTCTCCTTTTGAGTATTGGACGAAGTCGTGTATTTATAATAGAGCCTTGGGTCATTAAGCATCTTAAAAAACCCTAAAATCATACTTCTGGTCCGCGGGGGACGCTGCGGCGCCGAACAGTGGGCGTTGCAGCGCCCATCTCTTGAGAAAATATATGTAAATGACTAGATCTCCTCGAGTAGATGCAGATCGATATATTATGGGTCTCGTAACTCTTTCTAGATCAAAAGTTATAGCCTTTTTTAATTTCAGTGCGCAGCTGATGCTGGTTTTTGCTGTTTCTTCAGTCTGATACTCCCGATAGGTCCCGAAATACGCGTATTTACTCCATTCTTGATGTTATAATGCTTCCTACAAATAAGAGATAAAATAAACTATAAAATACATTAAATGGCTTGAACCATAACAAAATAATATGCTAAAGATGCTAGAATAAGTGGGTATAAACCACACTTATCATATATGCTTTGTTTTTTAATGAAATGCTGGATTCTTTGCCACATGCAAAGCATTCTGACTATCACAAAATAGAGTAATTTTCTATTGTTTGTGTCCAAGCTCCTCCATGAGCATTTGCAACCATATTACTTCTTTGCTAGCTTGTGTAGCTGCAACATATTCTGCCTCCGTCGTAGAAGTAACCGCGATAGACTGTAATTTTGAAATCCAGCTTACAGCTCCTCCAGCAAGAGTAAACATATAACCTGAGGTGGACTTGCTTTTATCAAGATCACCTGCATAATCTGAATTAATATAGCCTCTTACAGTAAAGTCTGATCCTCCATAACATAATGCAATGTTTGAGGTACCCTTAACATATCTCAGGATCCTCTTTACAGCACTCAAATGCTCTCTACCAGGATTCGCCATGCATCGACTAACCACTTCTACTGCTTGTGCAATGTCTGGTCTTGCGCAAACCATAGCGAACATTAAGCTACCCACTGCTGATGCGTATAGTACTCGAGACATTTCCATCCTCTCTGCTTCGTTGCTAGGACTCATACTTGAGGATAACTTGAAATTAATAGGAAGGGGGGTAGAAATTGGCTTACAATCTTGCATGTTGAAGCGTTGCAAGATTTTCTTCAAATAATTTTTCTGAGAAAGCCATATCTTCTTATTATCTCTGTCTCGGTATATTCGCATCCCTAGAATCTTATTTGTCGGTCTCAAGTCCTTCATTTCAAACTCTCTAGCTAATTGTGCCTTTAAGTCTGTAATACGATCTTTGTTGGGGCCTGCTACCAACATGTCGTCAACATACAACAACAAAATAATGAAATTACCATCACCAAATCTCTTGTAGTAAACACAAGGATCTGAACTATGTCTGTTGTATCCAAGGCTCACGATGAAGGAATCAAATCTCTTATACCAATATTTCGGCGCATGTTTGAGACCGTATATATATTTGTTCAACCTGCAAACCAAGTTCTCATTTCCTTTTTCTTCAAAACCTTCTAGTTGGAGCATGTAAATCTATTATTTATGTTTTCCATGAAGAAATACAGTTTTCACATCTAACTGCTTTAAATACATGTCAAATGTAGCACAAATTACCATGACTACTCGAACTGTTGTAAATCGAACAACATGAGAGAATATTTTGTTGAAGTCTATACCTTCTTTCTGAACAAAACCTTTCATCACCAATCTAGCACGATACTGCTCCAATTGGTCATTGCCATCTCGTTTGATCTTGTAAAACCATTTATTCCCAATGGCCTTCATTCCTTGTAGTAGTGGGACAAGATCCCATGTCTTGTTTTTATGGAGAGCTTCAATTTCTTCTTGCATTGCTGCCATCCATAGATAAACTTCTTGGCTTTTTATAGAATAATGGAAAGCTGATAGCTCTCCACCCTCTGTTAGTAGACAGTATGCGGCATTTCCCTCCATAATATACTCTGAGTGCCAAGCTGGTTTTCTTCTCTCCCGAGTTGACCGTCAAACTTATGGAGTTGAAAACTCAGCTTGCTCGTGTTCTTCGTGCTCTGGTGCTGCTTCAGAAGAATCTGAAATTTCTTGTTCTTGTCTTTCTTCAACTTGAATTGTAGTAGTCTCTGGTTTCTCTTTTGAAATGTTATCATTTTCTTTCCCTTGTACCTTATCTTCTATAATATCACATCTCTGCTGATAATCATCTTGTGGGCAGTGGAATCCCATAGGCGGTACCCCTTAACTCCATCAGCATACCCTAAGAAAATGCATTTTCTGGATTTTTGATCCAGCTTTGATGTTTCTTGGGTGTTATACATAATGTAAACAGAACTTCCAAATGTATGTAAATGAGAATAATTAGCTGGCTTACCATTACACATCTCCATCGGCGTTTTCAGATCAATTGCAGTTGATGGTGACCGATTGATCACATAAGAGGCAGTTTTGACTGTTTCTGCCCAAAATGAGTTGGCCATCCCCGCAGTTCTCAACATCGCTCTTGTCCGTTCTAACAAGGTTCTGTTCATCCGCTCTGCTACTCCATTTTATTGTGGAGTGTACGCCACCATGAGTTTCCTTTTGATACCTTCTTGTTGACAAAAGTTATCAAATTCATTACTAATATATTCTCCTCCATTGTCTGTCATCAAACACTTGATCTTCTTTTCAGATTCAAGCTCAACCCCCGCTTTGAATATTTTGAAAAATGGAAATGCATCCGCCTTATTTTATTGGATACACCCAACATCTCCTGGAGTAATCATCAATAAAAGACACAAAGTATTTTGCTCCTCCTAAGGACAAAACTGGTACTTGCCAAACATCAGAATGGATTAATTCTAGGATAGCTTTGCTTCTAGCATTAGAACTGCTGAACTTTAATCTATGATGCTTACTAATAACACAATGCTCACAAAAGGGTAATTATACATTTTTAAGCCCTGGAAGAAGCTTTTGTTCAGCAAGAATCTTCAAACCTCGTTCCGACATGTGGCCAAGCTTACGATGCCACATCATTGTTGATTCTTCTTCCGAACTTGAAAACGTAGTGGATGCTTCTCCTTCTTGTTGTGTCTCTCCTTTAAGCATATACAAATTTGCCGCTATCTTTTCCGCTTTCATCATTACAAGCGCGCCTTTAACTATTTTCATGATCCCATCTTGAATATGGGTTGTACACCCACTATTATCTAATTGTCCTAAAGATAATAGATTTTTATTTAGGCCTTTCACATTTCGAACCTCCTCGATGATGCGAACCGTACCATCAAACATCTTCAATTTGATTATACCAATACTAGTAATTTTCAAGGCATGATCGTCTCTCATGAACACAGATCCTCCTGAGATAGGTTCATATTGATGGAACCATTCTCTCCGGGGAGTCATATGCAATGTTGCTCCTGAGTCCATAAGCCAAACATCAGCGAATCTGATACGAAACAGGATACGAAACAGACGAAATCCGATCCAAGATCCCGTAGACCCCCAAAGAACCTGTCCTTGAAAACCCTTGGAGATAGCCTCAGATGAATTTTGCCAGCAAATAGGACGCCATAAAGGATGCCAACCCTTTGATAAGTCTTTGTTCAATCACTGAACGATGATAAAATTTTCTCAATCTCAAGAAAAAAAAGTACTATTTACGCACAAAAATTAGGGTTCTTCATTAAGAGATGTTTTTGAGTTTAAATAGTAACATACTCAAACCCTAAGAGAGCTAAAAAGACTAATATAACCCTAAACTACCCATTACCAACTAAAAACCCATAACTACTAATTTCTAGCCCATTTTGAACCCATAATTAAATAAAATAAACTAACCCAAATAATAAATAAAAACAGACATCCATGTTGGTTCCATATATAAAAATAAATAATAAATAAGCCTAAACAAACGAAATCGATCCATGCTGCTAGGATCACATCATTCTCCCTCTCTTGAAAAGGATTCGTCTTCGAATCCGTGCCCGGATCATAGATAGTAATGATAAAATCAATTGAACGATTATTCTGGAACAAGGAAAAATCACATGGAAGAAAAGTTTCAATGTTAGTACAATAATGCTTGTGTATTGTTCCCTCTTGCACATACTCTTCCGCAATATCTAATTTTATTTCACCCACCGTCCCAATGAGATTCCTAATTAAGTTCACACTCTCATTCTCATTCACAACAAATTCTACATGCTTAACACTCCCAAAACTCTCACACGTATTTACCCATGTGTTTCCCGGCTCACTACTCTCATTTGGATGCTCAACACTCTCAACACATTCGACTACACATGTAATTGCATCAATACAGTTAGCCATGTATTGAGCTTCAAATTTATCATCACCAGCAACAGCTACGTCATCCACCTCAGAAATAGCAACAACCTTCGCATCACACTCACTCATCACTACGTGCTTACTCACTACCATGCTCATATTTTCTTCTTTGACATTAACAATATCACTAGAAAGTTTATTTGCTAAGCACTCGACAACTCTTTCTTTTTTCCTCTTTTCAACCTCACTTCTCCTCTTCATTATTAATTGATCTTTATAGGCTTGTTGTGGTGTTAAAAGAGAAATAATCACTGACCTCCGCTCCGTGACATAAATGTACCTACTCTCTCAACATGATGCCACACTTGCCTATCATACTTCCATGACCCACCCAAAAATACGTGACAAACAAGCATAGGCACCACATCACATAATACTTCATCATGAAACCTCATAGTAGTAAAGGCAACCATGACTTGATACTCCACCTTAACCTCATCACAATTAGGCAAACCTCGCAACATATAAGCTTAGGATGGTTTCGCAATGACAACCTCAATTTCTCCACGAGGCTGGTACTAACTAAATTAGCCCACTGTTCCCCATCAATAATCACATTGCACACCTCATCTTTCACAAATACTCTGGTACGAGAGATATTATCTCTTGGGTGCCCCATAATATCAACCAATGCACTTGGCATCTTGACAAAAACAAACTCAAGAAGGAAGAAACGACTAAAAAAAATGACAAAGACAAAGACGAGACAAAAATAAGACTAAAAAAATCACATGAGACTCAAAACAAAACACAAAAAAATCAGATTCAAAATTCAGTGACAAATTCAACCAAAAATTTTCTTTTCGATTAAGGAACACTAAGGCAATCCCTAGCACAACTTAACACACAAGATAATTGATCAAACTTTACTGACCAGATCTGATTTTTTTTTAACAACAGCAACAGCCTATTAACAAAGTTCTCATGCAAAAAGGTCAAAAATCAAACAAACCCTACTGCCTACTGATATGCACTAGCCAATGAAGAATTTTTTTTTTGACTGATAAACGCAATTCCAGGAAACTTTTTTTTTTTTTGGGTTCATAGCCTCACAGGCGTGAACTTAACTCTTTTGGTTTTTTTTTTTTTTTTTTTTTTTTGTTCACAGACGTGAACTTTCTCCTTTTTTTTTTTTTTTTGCTAGACAAAAACCCTACTTTTTTTGGTGAAGACACACGAACACGACACAAGGCAGAACAAATAGATTTTTTTTTTAACTAACAGACACAAATATAAAAGTAAGAAATTTTTTTTTTTGATTGACAGCAGTAGAAGACTATCAATGACACAATGAATATGACAGCAAAAACAAGACTTCAAAGACCGAATTAACAGGAAAAAAAGAAGAAACGAAAATAAATAAAAGTCATACCTGAAATCTGGCTCTGATACCAATTATATACGAAACAGGATACGAAACAGACGAAACCCGATCCAATCCCGTAGACCCCAAAGTACCTGTCCTTGAAAACCCTTGGAGATAGCCTCAGATGAATTTTGCCAGCAAATAAGACGCCACAAAGGATGCCAACCCTTTGATAAGTCTTTGTTCAATCACTGAACGATGATAAAATTTTCTCAATCTCAAGAAAAAAAGTACTATTCACGCACAAAAATTAGGGTTCTTCATTAAGAGATGTTTTTGAGTTTAAATAGTAACATACTCAAACCCTAAGAGAGCTAAAAAGACTAATATAACCCTAAACCACCCATTACCAACTAAAAACCCATAACTCCTAATTTCTAGCCCATTTTGAACCCATAATTAAATAAAATAAACTAACCCAAATAATAAATAAAAACAGACATCCATGTTGGTTCCATATATAAAAATAAATAATAAATAAGCCTAAACAAACGAAATCGATCCATGCTGCTAGGATCACATCAGAATCTTCTTCTGCCTTCAGTAGTGGTTGTTGCCTCACTGTATAAAATTTCACCATCATCTGAGGTGTTTTCTACACAACCCTGAGCTTTTGATGACTCGGGACTTTTTCCTTTGGCTTCTTCTTTTTTCTTGAGACGCCAACACTCCCTTTTGTAGTGCTCTTTCTTGCCACAGTGATGACACTTGACATTTTTCTTACTTCTGGATTTTGATCTACTCTGATTTTGACTCCCATTGGAGCCACGTTTCGTTGATCTCCCTCTCGTTATTGTTAAAGCTTCGGCTTGCTGTGAGTCTCCTGATTTATCTTCTTTGCTCTTGCGCCAACTTTATTTTTCAAGAATCGCAGCTGCAATATCATCGAAGACTAAAACTTCAATGTTGTTGGTTAAGTTGATGATGAGTTGATCATACGAATCAGGTAGACTTTGAAGTAGAATTTCAGCACGTTCATCTGTCTCTATGTTATGCCCTATTGCTGTGAGCTGTGAAAATAAAGTGTTGAGGGTGTTGATGTGGTCAGTCACCGTAGTTGACTCCATCATCCGAAGAGTTTAAAGTTTTCTTCTCAAGAAAATTTGGTTGTGTAGTGATTTGGCCACATATAATTTTGTCAGAGTATCTCATATCTCTTTTGTTGTCTTTTTCTCCGCCACACTTGACAATACTCCATCGGCTAGTGCTAGGTGCAGATTAGCAATAGCATTGCCATCCATCTCATTCCACTTGTCGTCGTCAGTGATCTTGTCGGGCCTTTCTCCAATTGTCGCCAAGCAGTTATCTTTCCTCAAACTGCTTTTATTCTCATTTTCCACAATGAGAAATTATTCCCATTGAACTTCTCTATTTCATACTTCGTCGCCATTATTGAAGATGTCTCCTTTCCACTAACTAGATCTGACCGTAGCACAAAAACCAGCTATAAACCTAATGCTAATACCACTGTTTGGACGTTGTGGTACGGGACACACAATTACAACTGAAGTAAAAATGAGAAAAATGAGAATAAAGAACACCAAAATTTTTACGTGGAAAACTCTCAAACAAATTAGGAGAAAAACCACGGGCAAATTGTAGAAGGATTTCACTATTGCAAAAGGATTACAACAATTTCTCTCTAAAACAAGGAAAGCACAATTGACAATAGCCTCTCTTATAATAGGAGCAAAATACACACTTTCTAATACAAGGAAAGACAATATTTAAGAGAAACCTCACTTTTTTTTCTCTCTAAAAACTATCTCTCTTTCTCACCCAAGATAGGATTTTTTTTTCCTTCACAATTGGAATAACATAAGAAGAAATGGAGGCATGTATATATAGAGGAGATAGGCGGTGGAGAATAGAGATGAGGCCATTATCTTCTTATCCTCTTATCTTCTTATCTCCTTATCTCATTATCTTCTTATCCTCTTATCTTTTTATCTTTTTATCTTCTTATCTTGAAGGCGAGCAAAATTAAAATTCATTATCATCACAATCTCTTGAGCAATCCTTTCGGCAGCATAGATATGGCTCCATGGCCACTACACATGCAACAAATGGTCATTTCTTGCAACTATAAAACCCAATAAATCTCTTTAAATAACCACATCTATAATCTATTACATTGAATTTGAGCCGGAAACACCTACAGTAAATTGATTTATCTTCCCTGAAGATGACCAATATTCAAAAGTCATCTCTCCCTCTGTACGAAAAAGTTTATCATAAAAACACAACTCAAAGAGCTTTAGATGTAACCATCTTGTTACTTCTTCTTTGTCTCCTCTTCTATCGTTTCTTATCTTTCAAGAATCATGGATTCGCTTGGTTTCTTGCTTTTCTGTGCGAGTCTTGTTTCACCTTCATCTGGGTTACCACCCTTAACTGCAAATGGACCCCTATGACCTACAAAACATACCCACAACGTCTCCAAGAAAGGTAACTAATCAAACGCCCGTTTGTGAATGGTCCTTAACTAGCGTATTAATATATCATTTATGCAACACTTGTGTCTTTATATATGCCTTGCGTTACAATTCAACAGGATACAGGAGCTTCCTCCAGTGGACATGTTTGTGACAACTGCTGATGATGAGCTAGAGCCGCCAATCATTACAGTAAACACAGTACTGTCTTTGTTGGCAGTTGAATATCCAGCTCACAAGCTTGCTTGCTATGTATCCGATGATGGCTGCTCACCTCTCACCTTCTACTCTCTTGTAGAAGCTTCTAAGTTCGCCAAGCTTTGGGTTCCATTTTGTAAGAAGTATAATGTTCAAGTTAGAGCTCCCTTTAGGTACTTTCCAGTTTCTGAATCTGCAGAACCGCCTAGTGCGAATTCATGGGAATTCAAGCAAGACTGGAAAAGTATGAAGGTAAATATAAATTAGAAGGGTAAATAAAGTTTTTCACAGCCAGTATTTTGGTTTGATAAGGGTTATAAACGAAAAAATATAAAACATAAGTGTCATAACAAAAAACTTTAAATCTCAGGGAGCCTAAACAAAACTTTTCTCAAATATCATTTAAAAACCTTATCTCTATTTTTATTTATTATTTTTTTTTTTTTACTTTGCCGACAACACCTGTCAAATCTAATCATAGTTTCAAAAAGAGTTGCGAAATTAATCATAGTTTCGTAGTTTTATAAAAGAGAACTCGATCTAATTAAGCTGAAAACTTAGATTCTGCTTAGTTTCCATTATTATTTAGGTGAGGATAAGGTGAGTTTAATTATCACTGAGTATTTGAGTAGAGAATAGAGTTGAGCAAAGAGTATAAATTATCTTAATTAGTTCAAATTAATTATATATAATGAGTTTGAGTTTCCTATAAAATATTATATGAAATTTTATTTTTAAGCAAACCTCAATTGCGGAGGAAAAATTTAATTGAAAATAAAAGGAAATTACAGAAAGCTTATTTATGTCATTTAATAGTTGTTCTTAATTTTTATTAAAAAGATAAATTTAGATTTTATACATGTGGGTCGAATTCCCTTAATCAATTTCATCTTTTAAAGGAGAATAAGTTATGAAAAGTAGGAGATGAATGAAAAAAAATAATCATGATTATTCATCTCTATAAAATATCAACCAAATAAAAATATGATTATCCCATAATTTCCATGAAAGTTAGCATCCAAGTACAACCTCAAATGTTCAAGCGTGTTTACATATTTTTTGCTTAATTGAAACTTAATTATCTTATTACTATGACTAATACTCCTTATTTTGTTGATGTTGATGAAAACCTGGTGTCCCACAGAGTCGGGAAACAATTAAATAATTTTTATTTTTGCTCATATATATCTATTGCTAAGTGTGTAACTTGATAATATTTATCTGTTTGCAGCAAGAGTATGAGCAACTTAGCCGAAATATAGAACAAGCAGCCAAAAATTGTGCATCATTTGATCTAAAAGGCGAATTGGCTGTTTTCTCCAAAGTAGAACGCAAGAATCATCCAGCAATAGTCAAGGTAACCATTTGTCTCATATAACAATTTATCCTCGTGAATGTGAATATACACCGCAAATATTTTTTATTCCCGTGATAAAACAATACTCTTTAGAGAACCAAAGATTCATTTCAATTATTAATCATTTAATTTTAGGTTTTATGGGAGAATAAAGAGGGTCTTTCAGATGAGATACCACATTTAATTTACATATCAAGAGAGAAGCGGCTAAAACATCCACATCATTACAAAGCTGGGGCCATGAATGTATTAGTAAGTTTTTTTTCTGTATATCAAATACACCTTATTAATCAAAGATTAGTAATAAATGATCTCATGAATTATGTCTGATTTTTGAATGATGAAATAGACTAGAGTCTCCGGGTTAATGACAAATGCACCGTATATGCTTAATGTGGATTGCGACATGTATGCCAACAATCCAGAGATTGTTCTTCAAGCAATGTGTTTGCTTCTGGGTTCCAAGGAAGGTGACTGCGCGTTTGTTCAGTCTCCACAATATTACTACAATAGTCCAACAGATCCGCTAGTCATTTTGCATGAAGTGAGTCATGATGATTATGTGCTTCAATCTTCATCCTTGAATTAACTTGCACCTAATGTGTTAATTTTCTTGTTAATTTAATAGCGCAGATGATTAATTAATATGTTTTGCTTTTGTTAGTTTATAGGGAAAGGAATAGTGGGAATTCAAGGACCTTTCTATGGAGGAACAGGAACTTTTCATAGACGAAAAGTCATCTATGGTCTGTGGCCGGATGAGATTGAACATCAAGGGAAATATAATCACCCAATTAATGGTATATTCTTAATTTAATTTTAACTCTTATTGATAACTTTTCCTTAAAGTGTTTGCAAATATTCCCATCTAATTTTACCACCGATATTTCCCAACTCAGTTTATGTGTTAAAATTAGAATATCTAATTCTATAATCGGTCTCGATTAAATAAAAAAAAAAGAATTGTGTTAAATCTTTACAACATGTTGACGATTGATTTCGGTCTCAGTGGCAATAAGGATTTTTTACTCCCGAGACAATCTTCCTTTAACTGTGAATTTGTTTTGTTTATGAGAAACAAAAAGCAAATTTGACAAAAGATAGATAAAATACACCAATCGACAAAGAGATTTAACGTGGTTCGGCGGATCAGATCCAGCCTACATCACACGGGCACAGAACGGACGATGTTTTATTACCGAAATACATTTCTCTGGTCTGTTTTGTGTTTACAAGTCTAATTCTCTCTTGTTCTCTTCTTCAACTCTTTTTTGCTCTCAATAATCTACCTACAAGCACGTTTTCCCCTCCTATTTATAATAGCAAAGAAACATTTTCCTTTTCCCATAAGAATTCTTAGTTGAAACTACCTTCATTTCCCTTATCCTATTAGGACACTGATTTATCAATTTTTCCTCATGACAGTATGATAACTTATCTCTTATCCGAAAGAATATGAAGCATATCTCGCCATATTCTCGGTTTTCATGAGGTTGGTCACAATGGTCTTTTGAACTGAGAATGCCTCTACCGACCTGATAATGCCCGACCATCCGGTCTGGAGTGGTCGGTTATCGATCATAAAGTGCTCGGCCCCTTACTGTTGGCTTTTAGTGGTCAGGTCGGCATTAATGATCTCGACCAAGAAGAGAATTACCTTTTTACCCCTGTTGTACTGCATAAATATCATATGGCCTGAAAATACCATCAACATATGTCCCCTAGTTCTCGGTTCCAACGAGTATACAAGTTGGTGCCAAGAACTATATAAAAAGAACAGTACTCCTGACGGACTGATGGCTGACCTTTTTTTTTATATGTTTATATTCCACTTTTTATCTTTCATAATCTGCTCCGAATAATTTCCTGCGAACGATCACTCGAGGCCCGGCCATGAGGGGACAACCCGAGCCGAAAATTAGATCATGCGGTGGGACTTAACCCGACTCCGAGCTGGGAGAAACACTTGGCTCTGGGGGAATGTTACGTCCCCAGTCCAAAGAGAGACTCGGTGGGACGTAACCCGACCCCGAGCTGAGAGAAACCATTGGCTCTGGGGGAATGTTACGTCCCCAGTCCAAAGAGACAGACTCGGTGCGACGTAACCCGACCCCGAGCTGAGAGAGGCACTTGGACCTGGGGAATGATGCATCCCCAGTCCAAATGAGCTGACTCGGTGGGACGTAACCCGACCCCGAGCTGGGAAAAACACTTGGCACTGGGGGAAATGTTATGTCCCAAGTCCAACAAGACAGACTCGGTGGGACGTAATCCGACCCCGAGCTGAGAGAAACACTTGGCACTTGGGGAAATGTTACGTCCCCAGTCCAACAAGACAGACTCGGTGGGACGTAACCCGACCCCGAGCTGAGAGAAACACTTGGCACTGGGGGAAATGTTACGTCCCCAGTCCAAAAGACAGACTCGGTGGGACGTAATCCGACCCCGAGCTGAGAGAAACACTTGGCTCTGGGGGAGATGTTACGTCCCCAGTCCAAAAGACAGACTCGGTGGGACGTAACCCGACCCCGAGCTGAGAGAAACACTTGGCTCTGGGGGAGATGTTACGTCCCCAGTCCAAAAGACAGACTCGGTGGGACGTAACCCGACCCCGAGCTAAGAGAAACACTTGGCTCTGGGGGAAATGTTACATCCCCAGTCCAAAAGATAGACTCGGTGGAACGTAACCCGACCCCGAGCTGAGAGAAACAAAAATGGCCTCGGCGGAACGAATCTAGCCCCGAGCCGAATAACCAAGTGGCCTCGGCGGAACGAATCCAGCCCCGAGCCGATTAATCATTGGGACTTATTCGGAAGGGAAGTGAATCAACCTTTGAAGCCCTATCGAATTTGGCATGGGCGTCCCCTTGCCAGACCCGCGAAAGACAAAAACAAAACTTTGGAAAATAAAATCAAAAAATGGGGAGTGACTCTAAACGAAACATTTTGCAAGTGTAAACAACAGCACGGATACCTCAAAACAGCGTTATGTCCGAGGTCTCCAAAACATAATTTTGAAACTTTCAATTCAGAGTCCCGGCGAACCAGGGTTCGGATCAAAGAGCGTTTAGGATGGTAATGACACATTTCTCTATACGTCAGGTCACTATGAAGCCTGCGTTTCATTCGAGGGCTCCTCCTTACAATGATGGAGCAAGTATACGCCACGAGGGTGTAATCCTTCCTCGTGCTATGCTTCTCACAGACCCGAATGACCAAATAGGTAGGGATCAAAGAGTGTCCGAAACATTAAGGGCACGCTCCTCCTTATGTTCGGTAAAACTGGAGCAAGCAAACGCCACGGGGGCATAATACCTCTTCGTGTTATGCTTCTCACGGATCCGAATGACCAAATAGGTAGAGATCAAAGAGTTTCTGAAACATTAAGGGCATGTTCCTCCTTATGTTCGGTAACATTGGAGCAAGCAAACGCCACGAGGGCATAATCTCTCCTCGTGTTATGCTTCTCGCGGATCCGAATGACCAAATAGGTAGGGATCAAAGAGTTTCTAAAACATTAAGGGCATGCTCCTCTTTATGTTCGGTAACACTGGAGCAAGCAAACGCCACGAGGGCATAATCCCTCCTCGTGCTATGCTTCTCACGGATCCGAATGGCCAAATAGGTAGGGATCAAAGAGTGTCTGAAACATTAAGGGCATACTCCTCCTTATGCTCGGTAACACTGGAGCAAGCAAATGCCACGAGGGCATAATCCCTCGTCGTGCTATACTTCTCGCAGATCCGTTGGTTAGACAAAACGTACGAGAACACACTCCATGCAGCCGTATTTCCCCAGCTGGCCAGGCCGACCATATTACGGGGGCACTCCCTCCCCGCGATTACCATCTCAAAATATTCCTCATTAATGCAAGTCATAGGGTAGTTCTGCTCCAGCTTCTGGGGTTTGACTCTACTACAAAAGGCTCACGTGCTCCCTCAAATTATGATGCATGCAATAGGATTTTTTATTCCTCCTGTCTGGCGGGAATCTCCTGAGGTCAAGTTCTATCAAGAGACCTTTTCCCTGGATTTCCATGACGATTTGCCCCAGTGGTTTATTCAGAGGAATGTATGCCTCTTCCCCGACCACATGGTTCATCTGGGTCGAGATTCTCTTTTCTTGGTCATCTCGAGGTACCGGCTTGAATTCCCTTCGCCTCGGGGGTGGTTTTTTGAACTCCCTGTCTGGCCTGCGAGGAGCTTCTTCCCTCATCGTCCTCTCTCTGATAGATATCCCCATCCGGGTAATTCTCTCCTCATCTTCCAACAAAACAAACTTATGGGCTATTTCCAGAGCGGTGGCATAATCTGGTGTACCTTGGATCCTCAAGTGAGTCCACAACTTTCCGATCTTTATGGCCCCCTTCAAACTTTCCAGGGCTTCGAGCGACTCATATCCCCGGACCTCGAGCACCATGTTATGGTACCATTCAATGAAAGCCTTCAGGGGCTCATCGTCCCCCTGCTTCATGAGCCTCAATTCCCTAATTGTCTTTTTTAGGACGCAGGCCCCTTTGAAGTGCCGAACAAATGACTTCCTGAGTTGCGCGAAGCTACCGATGCTTCCTGGGGCTAGACTTCTGAACCACAGAATGGCAGACCCACCTAAGGTTAGGGGGAATACTTTGCAAACGACATCCCTTACCACCCATTGGACCTCTATCAATAGGAAAAAACCATCGATATGAGATTTTGGATCAGTATAGCCTTTGTAGGGCGTCATGGATGGCATGTTCTTGGGAACTTTACCGACCTTATTTCATCTGTGAAATGGAGATTCAACCTCGTCGTCCCGAGCATCTCCCGTGTCAGTTTTGAGGTTCACTCCCCACTTGGCCATTTCTTTTCTTAACCAAGATCTTATATTGCCAACTATGTTACCATGCCGCCTCCCGCGGCCTTTTTCGCATCTGTCACCCCGAGTGCGGTGTTCCTCATGACTTGAGATTTCCCGTCCAGTTTCACCATCCTTCTTATCTCCCCTTCTAGTGTCGCGGGGGCTATCATAGGAAGAATCTGGCGACTGTCTCCCCTCTTCTTCTTCCACATATCCTCCGTTTGTAAATCTTTTTCTACCACTATGGACATCATCCCGTAGGGACCCTTCCTCCTAGGTTCATCGTCATCACTCACATCTGTAACCCTTTTTCCTTTCGCTGTTTCGCCTCTCCTCCGACTGGTTTCGGCTTCAAGTCTCTCATTATTCGCCTCTTCCATTCTCTCTAGTCTGTTCATCATGGATTTCAAAAGGATTTGATTTTCCTCCATATTTTTTCTCATATTTTCCTCCATCTTTTCCATCCATTCCGCTGTTAAACTCCCCGATGACCGGTGATTTCCACCTTCTGCCATCGTCTTACCACGCGAGCTGCTTTTCGTTGACTCCCACAAACGACGCCAACTGTTGACGGCTGATTTCGGTCTCAAGGGCAATAATGGTTTTTTACTCCCGAGACAATTCTTCTTCAACTGTGAATTTATTTTGTTTATGGTAAACCAAAAGTAAATTTGGCAAAAGATAGATAAAATACACCAATCGACAAAGAGATTTAACGTGGTTCGGCGGATCAGATCCAGCCTACATCCACGGGGACAGAACGGACGATATTTTATTACCGAAATATATTTCTCTGATCTGTTTTGTGTTTACAAGTCTAATCTCTCTTGTTCTCTTCTTCAACTCTTTTTTGCTCTCAATAATCTACCTACAAGCACGCTTTCCCCTCCTATTTATAATAGCAAAGAAACAATTTTCCTTTTCCCATAAGAATTCTTAATTGAAACTACCTTCACTCCCCTTATCCTATTAGGACACTGACTTATCAACTTTTCCCCATGACAGTAGGATATCTTATCTTCTTATCAGAAAGAATATGGAGCATATCTCGCTATATTCTCGGTCTTCATGAGGTCGGTCACAATGGTCTTTTGAACTGAGAATGCCTCTACCAACCTGATAATGCCCGACCATCCGGTCTGGAGTGGTCGGTTACCGATCATAAAGTGCTCGGCCCCTTACTGTTGGATTTTAGTGGTCGGGTCGGCAATAATGATCTCGACCAAGAAGGGAATTACCTTTTTACCCATGCCGTACTTCTTAAATATCATAGGGCCTGAAAATACCATCAACACAACCAACATAAAACTGAGAATTTATTGACATGGATCCTAAATAAAATTATTATATAATAACTTCAAAAGATACATGAGTATAGCCAACCCACCTAACAGTGGGAGAAGGCTTTGGTTTGATTTGAAAATGTTTTTAATTGCTTTACTTTTATTTTAATTTTAAATTAAAACATAAGTATGATGTTTGGGAAACACTCAATTTGATAATTAAGAGTGTCTCCAATCCAGTGTCATTGCGCCAAAATGGCGTTGTATTTTTTTTCCTTGCCCTATAATTACATCATTATTTAATTACAATTATACTCTATTTAATCTAATATGTTTTAATTGTATTATTTAATTACAATTATACTTTATTTAATCTAATATGTTTTCATTGTATCACATTTATTAGTTAATGAATTTATTAAGGTCAGTACTATGGTTTTCAAGAGTATCAAATATCATTGGGTACAAACATGCTATTTTGACCATTGAACAAGTTGAAAATTCTGTTTTAGTCCAAGAGTTTGACCCTATGCGGAATTAAACATAATAAAATAAGACAAATCCTAATTATTGTTTCTATGGATTACCAACAAGCACCCTTAAGTTTACCAACAATAAATCAAAGAAAATATAACAATGTAAAAAATAAAATCAACATAATAATTTTTTTAACGAAGTGGAAAACTCGTGTGAGTAAAAAACCACTCCAAGTATCTAGGCTACCAGCCAAAATCCGATGTAACGAGAAAAATTTACAGTAATGGTAAAAGACATATGGCACAAACTCCACCGACTCTAATACCTATAGACTGTAATAACCCGAATAACTCCTCGAGTCCGCACCAAACGACATTCTTCAGAATCTCTAAAGTCTCTAAGTGGATCAACTCTGCAAGCACGAAAAGCCGGAACTCTGACTACCAATCTTCCTCCTTGAGAACTCTAAGGGCTTAGGAAATTGTGTTATGGTTGTGTTTCTATGTTGACAGTATATCAAAGAAGGATCTCACCAAAATAGAAAAGACACGAATAATCAATGTAGTCTTCATGGTGGATTGTCAAGAAGGTCTAAACAAAAGATTCGTAAGCTCTGAATAATATTTTTTCAACACTTGTGAATGTGGCTCAATATTTGTTTATATACGGAGGGCAAAGGTAAGGGTTTCCTTATGCAAAACAGGCTTAAAAACTCTTTCAAAATAATCTACTTACGCACGGGCGTTCGAACGCACCTCAAACGCAACTCAAACGCAAATTTTATGCCTCCGGACGTTCGAACGCTCAGACGAACACAACACAAAGTGGAAAACTTTTTCAGAGGAAAATCACTTCGGGTATAGCTTACCACCCAAATCCACTATATGAGAAAACTTATAGAGATGGTGAAAAAATCTTAAGCAACAACTTTGTTGAATCTATTTTCACTATTGTAATTACCTGAAGAACTCCTTGAGCCTGCACTAATCAGCCTTCTTCATAATTTGTGAAGTCTCGATGAATTGAATCTGCGAACTCGCACATCGGAACTCCGATCGCCAATCTCCACCTTAGAACTCTGAAGGTTTAGGGTATTGGTAAGGTTTGTGTTTGGAAGGATGATGATGATGAAACAAAGAAGATCACTCACAAAAAAGAAATTCTGATAAAGAATGTTTCTGAACCAATGCTCTCTAGAAGATTTAGTGCGAACGTGTTGATGAACGAGCCATAAACGAATATCGTTCGAACCCCATGAAGAACGCATCACGAATGAAAATTCTGATAACTTCATTTGATGTTGCCCACACATATCCAAGCACTCCAATACTCATTACAACTCAATATAACTTTGATTTGTTATGGAATTTATCAATACACTAGACCCAACAATAAACATTAGGGGAAAATGGCATTCTCCCGGTTCAAAATCATATACCTGAGTTTCCAAATATACCCACCTTAAATATTTTGTTCCTAATTAATCTTGCAGGAAAGGTAGCGGATGATGAGTTTCTAAAGAAATTCGGAAATTCAAAGGAATTCATCAGATCAGCTGTTCATGCTTTGGAAGGGAAAAGTTCAGGTTTTTCAAGCAACTTGTCGAACTCTCTTGGAGCAGCACTCCACGTTGCAAGTTGCGGCTACGAGTATGGTAGTAGCTGGGGTGAAAAGGTAAGAGTATCATATAATGCAATAATCATAATAATAATTTTTCTTGGGGATATTATCTTTTTTATCCGAAAATTTTAAATAAGTTTAATTTTATATCCAAAATTTCACTCAGTAAGTAATTTTATATGATTGTAAGTAATTTTATATGATGTTCAAAATATTTTACGTGAGAATGACTATCATCCTTTCACTCTAATCTCATTTATCTCCTTTTAAGGATTAAGATTTAACCAAGATAAAATTCAATAGCCATTATCTTGACAACACATTAATGAATTTGATGAGGACATTTGTGTTGTCAAGATAATGACCATTGGATTTATCTTGACTAAATCATAACCATTAAAATAAGATAGATGAGATAGAGTGAAAGGATACTAGCTATTCCCGTAAAAATTAATACATTGGCTGAAATTTTATGTGTAAAATTGAATATTATTTAAATTTTTTGGAAAATTCCGTACAGAAGCCTCGAACTTAAAAATGATTTGGCTTGCTGTTTAAAAATATCAGCTGACTGTATCTGTATGTGTGTATTAGTTTGGCTGGATATATGGTTCTGCAACGGAAGATGTGTTAACAGGCTTGGTGATCCATGCAAGAGGCTGGAGATCAGGCTACTGCTCACCGAACCCACATGCCTTTCTAGGTTGTGGACCACCTAGTGTCCCCTCTGCGATGATACAACAAAAAAGGTGGGCCATGGGACTGCTTGAAATTCTATTCAGTAAACATAACCCCATATTTGCTACCCTCACCGGGAAGCTCCTGTTTCGGCAATGCTTGGCCTATTTGTGGATCCTCACTTGGGGCTTACGCTCAATTCTTGAGCTCTGCTATGCCGTTCTTCCAGCTTATTGCATCATCGCCAACTCCAGTTTCCTGCCAAAGGTGACATTAACTTGCATTCGTTTTTCCTTTTCTATGGTGTGTGTCAATAAAGTACATTATAAGAAAATCTCAATTTGTCTGGCAGATTACCAAAAAAATTATGACAAAAATACAAGAATACTTGTTTGTTGCTTAGCAATCTTGGAAACCTAACAGCTAAATAGCTTAGTAAAGTGACATTAATTGACATACATTAAGCACCCCAATCTCATTCTTACTAGAAATAGTTAGCTATTTAATTATAATTCTGAGATGTGCCAATGTCTGTCTTCTGAAGCATCTGAAATTAAATCTACAAAACAACTAATTTATATTCTTTTTAACTGCTAAAAATGTGCGCACATGTGCAGGTTCAGGAATCAGTCATATGCATACCTGTTGCAATTTGTGTGATCTACAAATTATATACTCTATCAGAGTACATTCATGTTGGTTTACCAATCTATTCATGGTGGGTTAACAATTGTATGTCAAGGATTGTCGCAACAAGTGCATGGTTATTCGGTGTTGTAAACATAGTATTCAAGCTCTTAGGATTATCAGAGTCAGTTTTTGAAATTACTCAAAAATTTCATCAATCTAGCCCTTTTAGTGATGGTGGCAAAGACGACGAGAAACTGATGGTATTCGATGAGTCCCATTTCTTTGTTCCCGGCACTGTAATCCTTCTGATACACGTCGCGGCGTTAGCCACCGGCTTGCTAGGGCTGCAACTACATGCTGGACAGGGCTCAGGGCTAGGAGAGTACATTTGCAGTCTGTATGTGGTGCTATGCTTCTTGCCTTTTTTGCAAGGGCTGTTCAGGAAAGGAAAACATGGGATCCCTTTATCTACCATTTGCAAATCTGCTGTTTTAGCACTTATTTTTCTACAATCTTGTAAAATGAGCTCTATGAATTGAGATGGTATTATGTTATACCAAATTTATGAGCTCACGTTAACATGCATAAAATGTATGGATTCTTAATTCATTATTGTTGTTATCTTTTGCTTCATTATTATTATTTTGCATAAATAAAATATAATTGATAGATTCTTCTTTCTCCTTTCTGTTACTTTCAGCATATACATTACCAGTTGAGTGAGGGTATTATTAGGCACCCTAATTTTTAGGGCAGGAGAGAAAAGTCAAAACTTTGCACCAATTTCGACTGACAGAAAAAAGTAAATTAGATAACTTAGTTACTTGCTATAATTGCAAGCAAATTCATCTTTCTGGAACATTATATAATTGCAACTGAAGAGCTCTCTAACAAGTTTACCAAGAATATTATAGTAAAAAATATCTCACATGAGCTTATAGCTTATAATAGATACCGGGCTAAGAATATAAAGATTCCATTTGGTAGTGCTTTCATTTTCTGTTTTCTGTTTTTAAGAATGAAAAACAGTGAAGAATACGTCTGGATACCGAGAAATAAATTATTCTTACACTTGTAATTTCATTAATTCTCTTAACTTAGCACATATGTGAAATAATAATTACATTTATGTTATAAATATTTTTATTGAATGTTTAATTCTTATATAAGCAAAATACTATTTTGGATGATAAACGGGAAAATGGACATCATATCTGAAATTCGAATGTCTAGAACCCAAAAAACATGAAAATTGAGTTTGAATAAGATAAAAAAAAATTGAAATGTTTGATTCATTGTTGGATGAGCTTATTATAAAATTAGTCACACGTGACAATATTTATTAACAAAAAATATATATATATATTTGGGCCATGATAGCCCACCTTTTGGTGGATTGTCATGTTTTACAATTTGCTTTTGCAAACAATTATTGGGGTGTTGGGCACCCTTTATAAATAGAGGTGCTCAGTACCTCAAATATTAACTCCCTCCATATGTTTCTCTCTTGAGAATTTATGGAAAGTCTCGGCTCTTATGTGTTTTACTTTCTTTGTTGTAATTTCTCTTTCTTTTATTAATAAAATTATGTGTGTTTTTTATTCAAATCATAAGTAGCTAATTTTCATGAGGCAAAAAGCTAATGAAGCTTTTGGTACAAAAATATAAATAATTTTTACTTGGATTATAAATATGGATTGTGTTGTTATAATTTTATTATTTCTCATTTATATGAGAGTCTTGACTCTTTATAGACAGTCCCTAGATTTGTCATCATGGATCCATATTTACTGACACATATAACACTTGAACCTCATAACTTATGTTATTGCATGTTAATTTATTTAATATTTAGATTTCTTGTTTATATGAGTCTCGACTCTCTCAGTAAACAGTCCTTAGATCTGCTATCATGGATCCATATTGACTGTAATAGAATTTTACTCGATTCTAATAATTTATGTTGTTGCTTATTTAATTTCTACACTTAATCATTAAATAAATTAATTAGGAAATAATAACAATTTATGTGTTATAAAAAGTAAAATTATTTTTATATTTGAAATATTAAGAATGAATCCTCTAACTCCCAGTATTTTATTTTATTGTTACAGCATCCAATTTAATTGCTCATCACTTCAATTAATTTAGTCTTTTTATCTTATTACTTGTGTTATTATTTTATTTTACTAAATCTATTACCTATGGGTCGACCCCAGACTCACCATATTATTTTATTACTTCGACACTCTTATACTTATGAGTAAAAAACTACTTTATAAGTGTGTCGGTTACATGTTATATAAATAAAATTAAAACAGCAAACAATTTTCTTTAAAATGGCTTTTATGATAAAAACACACAATTTACTTTAGTTTATTTTAACTGAATCCCACCTAATAAATTAAAAAATAATATCAATTACCAATCATATTACACATGTTCATTATCAATTATAGTTGTTTAAAATTATACATGATACCAAAAGATAACCCTCAATTCATGAAATACTGTTTGAATATGAATTACACAGTAACCCAAACACTCGTACTTAGATGTAGTTGTAATTGGCTATGTTGACGGTTATTTTTTTGTTGGAAGAATAATATGGAAAATTAACCCACAAATAAACCTCTCTCGGCAGTGAATTTTTTTGGTCAATATGAAACCAAATGCAAACTCAGCAAACGGACAGATAAATCATAGAGGCAATGATTTACGTGATTCGGCGGAGAGTGACTCTTATCTACGTCCACAAAAGAAAGATGGTGTTTTATTATTGCTCGGAGTTAAGACCGACCCGAGTTATAAGTGGGGTAATGAACTTACAAAGAGTTTACAACACATCGGGTCTTACACTAGCCCGTTACAATTCTCTCAAGTGGTCAGATGCTGACCTGCTTCCTTTCTAATTGTTTAGATGCAAAATTTACTCCCTCCTAAATCTGAGACTTAAAATCCTTTATATAGGCTTCCAAATCCATTATTCCACTGTCCATGACGTCAGATCATATCACTCTATCATCATTACAATAACAATTCTCTTCAACTACCCGCAATTCAGCCAATCAAATTAGTCATTTTCCTTATTACTACACCGGCTTATGGCGGCTCTGCTCTACCACTTTCCTGCCACTGCACCGCCCTATGGCGACTGGCAGAGGCTACTTTCATAGTGAACCGTTGTTTTCCTAGAGTTATCATTAGCCTTCTAGAAGAGTATCTTCTTATTTTAGAGCATACATCACTTGACTCAAGTGCAGATTGGTTGTGATCTAATCTTCTTTCCTCGTATCAGCATACTGAAATGGATGATACTGGTCAAAACTCCCTCTGACCTCTTCAACCAGGTCGGGTTGCTAAGCATGGACCTCATCGGGTCGGTTTCCATAAATACTTAAATAAACCCAAATCTAGCACTTATTCTTTAGATCGGGTTGGCATAACGACCTGCTTCATCAACACACTCAGTCCTTACATGAACCCTGAAATTACCTACAAGCAAACAATAAACAAACTCTCTATACCCAAGAATGAGGTGAATTGGGTAATGGCATAATATTGCAGAAATAAAAATCTTTGTCGTTTTTATGCTACTAAACTTGTAGCTTTACCAATTTAGCTTTGGTCAATTTTATTAATCACAATATATTTCATAATAGCAAATTTCTAATTAATGCAGATATAAAAATAAATTTACGATAATTAAAAATTAAGGGATATAGAAACTGACACCGGTGTTTATAGTGGTTCGGCCAATAATGCCTATGTCCACTCCCCCAAGTCATGCTTGAAGATTTCTACTAAGTTGAATCTACAACTTACACCGATTTTTTCACGGCTCACTCGCAACAAGGAGTTTTGTCCTCTAGGTTCACTCCAAATCTTTACTCAAGAGTTTTATCCCTAGGTTCACTCTTAAAACCTTTACAATGAGTTTTCTCAATAGGCTCACTCACAAACCTTTACCATCCACCTTTTTGAGTATAACCACTTACAAAGAGATTTCACAACCTCAAGTGTTTGCATATGAAGATTTTACAATTCATTTAGACATTCACAAAAGATAAGAAAATTCAAGATGTGAGTTGCTAACCTAAATGTATCAAAACTCAATAATATGAATATGAAGATGAAATATGAGCTTTTTCAAATGTACAGAGTGTAAGATATTGAAGATTTTAAAAACTCTTTTTGAAAGTGTTTGAAGCTTGTTTTTGTAATCAAAGGATGTATGAAAATGATTTTTGCTTTGAATATATTTTTCCTAAAATGTTCCTCTATGCAAGAAGAAACCAACCTTAAATTTTTAGGCTTAAAACTAAATATAGTCGTTTTTCTATTTTGGGGCCGTATACCGGTCTACAATACTGGTATGCCGATAAGACATCAAGAAACAACATCTGAAAATATGACCGTTGTATTTTTGGAATATGAAAGGAGATCGGTATATATATCGGTATGTATACCGGTATGATTTGAGCCGGTTCTAGAATGTATGAAAAATTCAGCTCTGACTGATATGGTGACCAATATGCCTGTCCAGACCGGTACAATGATCGGTATGCCTATCCAAACCGGTATGGTGACCAGTATGCCTATCCAAATCGGTATGGTGATCGGTATGCCAGTTTCAGATCGATATGTCTGTCTCAGTAAGTTTTTGATGACCAGCCAATTCTGACAGCACTCAGTATTTTGCTATAACTTGCTCTAGAAAATTCCAAATCAAGATCCGTAAATTTTTACATAAACAAGACACATAGATCTATCATCTCTAAAAATTCAACTTCAAAAAAATTACGATGAATTTTTTTGGAAAATTTCTAATGTGGCATGTCTATAGAAACACATCTAAATATTTTGTAGTAATATGGCTCTAACAAAAATTCTATATATCGAAATTGTGTTCCGTTTGAACCGTAGAAAACTAGAGACACATATCTATCTAACGATATGTCATTTGAAATTGAGTTCAACCGTTTATAAATTTTTCAAAACTATTTTCGAATGTACTTGTGCATTGAAATTCATTTTGATGCAAATAAATAGCAAATGATTCTTTAAGCATTCTAAATCATTTTAAATGCAAGTAATGTAAAATATATGATTCCTAAGAGCTTTATAAAATTTTTAATAAACTCACTTATAATTATTTTTAGCTCTTAATCATCATCTTGTTCTTCATCTTACTTGACTCTTACTTTAGCTTTTTCATCTTCTTTGTGGCTCTTTATCAACAATTACTTCAAAATCTTTTTGTAATATCTGCAAATACGCGTCAAAGTATTCTAGTGTTGTATCATCAAAATCCATATTGCGACAATGTCTCTAACAATCTCCCTCTTTTTTATGATGGCAACTTTTAAAATTTGTGAGTTTTGAGAGTTTCAAATTTATTGACGATTATGCTTTCCCTCAATATTAGCTCCCCTCAATATGTGATCGTCTTCAATATAAATCTATAAAACTTAGACAAATATATTAGTACAAATTTGCTTCCCTTTAATATAAGGGTGAGAGTAACACAAGTTTTAATCTTATGATATGATTTCTCATCCTTTAACATTATAAAAAAGTATGGAGAAGCATAAATTAATTTCTATGAGATTACCAACCATTTTCTGCATAAAACATATAAAAGTTTATTAACATTCACACTTAACATTTTCTCCTCTTTGCCATGAATTTAAAAATCATGCATAGATCATCAAAATCACTCAAATTAAGCCAATATCCATGCATTTCATTTTCAACCAATAATACTCAATGGCAAGGCATATTCAATGCTAAACATTCAAAAGGATCATATATATCTTATAAACCAATAATCCTTATGTGATACCAATTGATACTAAATAAGATTAAGATTTGTGATTAAGCATGAGATGATACCAAATGAAAAAACAATTGAAATATAATTTGCCTAATCACTAGTATGCTTTAAACTAAGGGTGGCAACGGGCTAGGCCAGGCCCGGGCTTTGATAAGCCCGGCTCGAGCCCGGGCCCGGGCTTTTTTCTGGCCCGAATTTTTTAAAAAAAAATTAAAAAAATTAAAAATATACAAATACAAAATATATTCACACTAATTAACAAATAAATCACAAGTTTCATTGATAAATTAACAATTTAAATGCTACAAACAAATAAAAATGCTACAAATATATTAAAATAAATATATATATCTATATGTTTTTTTTTGTTTTGGCCCGGGCCCGAGCCAAAAATGGAAAGCCCGGCTCGGGCCCGAGCCGTGCTTTCATTATAGGGTCTGGCCCAGGCTTTGTTTTGCCCTGGACGGGCCGATCTGGGCCGGGCCGGGTCGAACCGGGGCCGGAATTTTCTGCCACCCTTACTTTAAACTCAAGTTCAATTCATAACAAATGAAATAAGCATACATATATGATTTGGAGGAAACTATATCAATGTTTCCGTAAACATGGATTTTACCTATTACCGTTGTCATTTGGCTACAAATCCACCAAATATCAAAATTCATTCATTTTTTAGATAGAGTTTTGATATCTTTCTTGTTGAGCTCTTGCCTCATCTTTGTCAAGTTTTTGGGATTAATTTACATTTCTCATGATGATCATTCCCAAAGCTCTCATACAAAATCATTTTAGTACATTTTGATACCCAAACTTTCTTGGGTCCACGGGGGTTAGTCTTAGCTCCTTTCAGAACCCAAATAATAGTCACATTCTTCTTTTTAATCCAACAATCATAGATTTTATGACCTTTCATATTACATGCATAACATTCAACATTTGATTTAATGACGTTATATGCATGTGTATATGATGAATGTGCATATGAATTGGATGCCCTCACAAAATAGTTGTTCAAATATGTTTTCTTCATGTGAGGCTTATATCATAATCCATATTTTCCAAACACTCTTCTTTGTGAAGCAAGTAGCATTTCAAGAGTTGTTTTCACCTTGAGTAAGTCATCTACTTTCTTATTCAAATCATCATTTTTAATTTTCAACCATTAACATACACATGATGATTTAAAGGTAGATGCTTCATTTTACATGTTCTCTACACAATGTTTATGCTACATTTAAACATATATCTTCATGATCTAAAGTATGAATTTGTTCAATAAGAGATGCATGCTCATTTTGTTCAATTAATACATCATTTTCATGCTTGGTCTTTAAGTAAATATCATAATTTTCCAAAGCATAAATTTTATCCAAATATGATGCATGTTCATGTTGAAGTGATGTATGATCTTCCTTAATCAAATTATATTTCTTTCTAAGAGCATCATATTTATCATGCAAATTATTTAACGTGTAAAATATTTCATCACAATCAGAAATATCATTTTTAGAACTATCAATGCTTTCATTTTCCGATTCCCCTCTAGAATTTTCAATAGCCATGAATGTCAAATTATAAATTTCATAATTAGATGAGTTAAGATCAATTTTGCATTCATTTAATTGATTATTTCTATCATTTAGTAATTTTAAGGATTTCCATAATTCATATGCATTTGTAAATTTGGGAATCCTATCAATTATACTTTTATTCGTATAAAAATTTAAGTGCATTAGAATTTACCGAAGTTTTTTACCCTCTCGTGATCTCTTTATATCCACCAATATCGTAGGCGAGCAAAAATATGAGCATAATTATTTTCCAAAATTTAAAGTCTGTTCTGTCATAAAATGGCGGTCTATCGGTGAATGCTCATTTGGTGAAGTATGTTGTGTAACTTATAGAGGCCATGATCAATTCTCGGATGATTACGTCTTTGTTGAGAAAACCTCGCTCTGATAACAATTGAAATTACCTGCAAGCAAACAACAAACAAACTCTTTATATCCAAAAGGGGTGTGAATTGGGTAATAACCTAATATTGCGGAAATAAAAATCTTTGTCGATTTTACGTCACTAAGCTAGTAGCTTTACCAGTTTAGCTTAGGTCAATTTTTTCAATCAAAATATATTTCCTAATAGCAAGTTTCTAAATAATATGCAGATATGAAAATAAACTTATGATAATTAAAAGTTAAGGGATAGAGAAACTGTCACCGGTGATTTATAATGTTTCGTCAAATAATGCCTACGTCCATTCCCCCAAGCCACGTTTGAAGATTTCTAATTAGTTGAATCCACAACTTACACCGAGTTTTACGTGGCTCACTTGCATCGAAGAGTTTTATCCCCTAGGTTCACTCCAAACCTTTACACAAGAGTTTTATCCATAGATTCACTCTTAAAACCTTTACAATAGATTCACTCACAAACCTTTACAATCCACCCTTTTAAGTATACTCACGTACAAAGAGATTTCACAACCTCACGTGTTTGAATATGAAGATTTTACAATTCATTTGGGCACTCACAAAAGACAAGAAGATTCAAGATGTGAGTTACTAACCCAAATGTATCAAAGCTCACTAATATGAATATGAATATGAAGATGAAATATAAGCTTTTTCAAATATAGAGAATGTAAGATATAGAAGATTTTAAAAACTCTATTTGAAAGTGTTTGAAGCTTTTTTTTTGTAATCAAAGAATGTATGAATATGATTTCTGATTTGAATATATTTTTCCTAAAATGTTCCTTTACACAAAAATGAAACCAAGTTTCAATTTGTAGGCTTAAAACTGAATATGGCCATTTTTCTATTCTGAGGCCGGTATGCCGGTCTGACATCAAGAAATTGCTTCTAAAAATATAATTGTTGTGTTTTTGAAAGTTAAAAGAAGACCGATATGTATACCAGTATGCGTACCAGTATGATTTGGCCCCGTTCCAGAATGTATGAAAATTTAGCTTTGATCGGTATAGTGACTGGTATGCCTTTCCAAACCGATATGGTGACCGGTATGCATATCTCAGTAAGTTTCTGATAACTAGTCAACCCTGACAGCACTCAGTATTTTGGCCATAACATGCTATAGAAAATTCTATATCAAGATCCGTAAATTTCTACATAAACTAGACACATAGATTTATCATCTGTAAAAATTCAGCTTTAAAAACATTACGATGAATTTTTTGGAAATTTTCTAATGTGGCAGGTCTGTAGAAAACACACATATAAACATATTGTAGTGATATAGCTCTAATAAAAATTCTATATGTCAGAATTGTGTTCCGTTTGAACTGTAGAAAGATAGAGACACATATCTATATAAAGATATATAATTTGAAATTCAATTCAATCGTTTACTAATTTTTCAAAAGTATTTTTCGATGCACTTGTGCATTGAAATTCATTTTGGTGCAAATAAAGTGCAAATGATTTTTTAAGCTTTCTAAACCATTTTAAATATAAGTGATGCAAAATCTAAGAGCTTTAAAACATTTGAATAAACACACTTACAATTAGTTTTAGCTCTTAATCATCATCTTGATCTTCATCTTACTTGGCTCTTACTTTGGCTTTTTCATCATCTTTTTGGCGTTTTATCAACAATTGATTTGACATCTTTTTGTAATTTTCGCAAATGCGCGTCAAAGTCTTCTAATGTTGCAATATCAAAATCCATCTTGCGACTATTTCATTAACAAACCCCTTCGTATAGTGGGATCGGGGTCCTTCTGTCAAATTTCATCTATCTCTCTGAGGCCTTAGGCCCCCAATATGTATTTTTAGGCTAAATACAATACAAATCCTACCCCTCATTGGTATTTGAACCTTCTTCAGGGTGAAAAACCACCATCAACATCTGTCCATAAGTTCTCATTATCAACGAGTTGGTGAGCTGATGCCAAGAACTTATAAAAAATGGTGGTTCATTGTCATACTGATGCTCAATCTAGATCAAGCTCAGAATCTCAAGTTTGCACCATCTCATAACGGGTATCACAACTTCAATCTTCAGTACTTTTTCTTGTGAATATCCATGTCGGGTTCATCACCCTGATCTAGCATCTTTGCTTCTGATTCACAACTTGGTCATCTCTTCCACCATGCCTTCTCTGACCGAAAAGGTTGACCTGAGCTAACTCTGGTCAGTCCATCCGCTAGCTTTTCTAATCGAATAAGCTTATCTTGTGCCACATTGGGCCAAAACATTCTCTCAACATGCTATAATCCCATAAGGGAATGATCTACAAAGACCTGCAAAACAAAACATAGACCACGAGAGAAAGCTCTCATCTTTGGGCGATTATTAAAATAGTAAGGCCTGAGGGAGAAATTCTGACCCCGAGCCATTTAAGTGTAACATCCCCGATCCAGGAGATGTTACCGATAGAGGATAGTCGTACTAACCCCATTAGCCTCTGACCTCCTGACTGTATTCTAAGTTATTCAAATGCAATGTAATGCATAAATACCATAACCCAAATTTATCACTATAAATACTTTTATTTCTCACAACTGTATATTTAAAATACTTTTCTTTACAAACATTTACAGACACTCGAAATGACTTATATTATGCTGAATTCATGCAACTTTACTTTGACTCTGACTGGACTCTCATGCTATCTGACTCTGTGCTGGTGGACTCTATCCTTAGCGACTGCATCAATATCTGTCCTCTCGAGTTCATCCTCTGGGAAACCTGCAAGATACAGAAATTGGAGTGGGGGTTAGAACGCTATACAATCTAAGTGAGTGGACATGAATTTGAAAATCTCAAAACAAAAACATGAAATCTTTAAAACTAAAACTTTTAGAAAAATCACTTCATATGAAGTCTCTTTATAAAACTAAACTTTCTGAAAATAGCTTTGAATCTCTGGTTTCTGAAAACTATTTCTAAAATCTAGTTTATGAAAACTGTTTACTAAAATATGATTTCTGAAATCTAGGTACTGAAAATCTGAAAAATGTGTACTGAATGTCTGAAAACTGCTCTACGTCCAGGAAAACGACTCAACTTGACGTGTCTGGGAATAATCAACCGGGAACTAATAATCTCTCTACACCCAGGACAACGACTCAACTGGGTGTTATGCCCAGGACAACGACTCAACTGGACGTGAGCTCTACACCCAGGACAACGACTTAACTAGGTGTAGCCACCAATAGAACTGGGGGTGCGGATCAATGCTACCGCCCAAGATCTGAACTAGAGTCCAGGTATACGATCCTAAGCCTTCATCCTGGCTCTCTACATGTGCACATGTCCTCTAAATCCATCAATTCTGGGGTGAGGTTTTACCTCATGCCCCAAAAAATCATAAACTCATTCTTTAAAACTTTTTATCTAAAACATAACTTTAAAACATAAGTTCAATGATAAAAGAAATCTAACGCCCTAAGGCATAAAAGAATAAGTCTGATATAAAAAACTTAATAAATAAAACTAGTTAAAGAAAATATGTCCACTCACTGATCTGGAATTCAGCTGGTATTGGAGCCCTCATCGAAAGAGATGGTGGTCTGTGTGGATATCATATTATCGAAACTTTATTAGAATCAATGTATTAAAATAACCTTGATACTTTAAAGATTAATCTGGATATTATATACTCAAGACTTATAATGATCATATTTTGGTATAGGATGTGTGTACAAACTGATACGAGTCCCTAAAGATGGCCTCTAACGCGCTAGGGCGGAACTGGGATGTTTAAAACTGATTTGGTGAAGTTCTGTGCCCCGCGTCGCGACGTAGGAAGGACTTCACGTCGCTACACGCAGCGTTCTAAATCCAGTCATGCGTCGCGATGCGTTATCCCTTCTTACGTCGCGACGCGACCTGGGTTTTCCAGGTTCCGTTTTCCTTCTCCCATCTCCTCTAAAGCTTAAATTTTCTAATCTCTACTCCATTTCAATGCTTCCAATATACAAACCAATATCTCATACATCATCTTACACATCAATAAACATACATTAATCTTCATTTACATCATTAATCAATTTTTAATCTATTCATATAATTCATAACATATTAGACTCAAAACTTAACAACCTTTAATCCATATATCTAATCACACAATAATCAACCCCAAGCTTATAATTTCATCAATTGGAAGCCCAAAATATGTTATTATCATTATCATATCACTAGAATCACCAATATCAAAATCTTAAAATTTAGGTCAAGTTTTCTTACCTCTCTTTCTCTTGATTTTCTTCACCTTCCATGGTTGCTTCAATCTTCTCTCTTCTTTTCTTTCTTTTCCCTTCTCCCTTTTAGCTCTCTCTTCTTCTCTTCTTCTTCTTCTTTCCTTTCATTTTCTTCTTCATTCCCTCTCTTTTTCTTCACGTTTTTCTTTCTCTTTTATTTCCAAAATTTTTGAGATTTGTAAATAGTGTTTCATTTATATAGTAGGATCTTTTAGATATTTGGAAAATTATAGAAGAGTGTAGAAAAATGGAGAAAGTTTGGGATTTTTGCATTTGGGTCCGAAGTTACTATTCATCCAGATTTTGACTTGCGTTTTTAACCCACTTCTGGTCTAAATTTGGGAAAATATTTAACGCGGAAGTTTTAGGTCTCGGTCTCAGATTTTCGAAGGTATAAAATTTATAGAAATCAGAGATCGTACGAAAAAGTTATATCCCAAATACTATGGGCAGTCCAAAGGAAACACGGTACAGTCCCGTCCCGGGACTTCGAGTAATTTACCAATCGTTCCCACAGTCATCTTATGAGGATATTTGAGTCTCAACATAATTTATTTTACGTGCCTTCATCCCGTATGTAACATTTTCGCTATAGGTAGTAGTAAAAACTACCGGTCATTACAAATTATCCCCCCTTTAAATAGGATTCGTCATCGAATCCTTTCTGGTGTCTAACTCGTGGTCTATTAAGTTTTGAGAATACCTAGGGATTCTACTATACTTATCATCTTGTCTCTTTTCTTATAGGTCTTGACTTATATTCCTCAATTATTTAATCTGATCAGATCTTAGTAGCTGATATATTGACTCTTATTAAGGATTCCACTTGTACCTAGTGTTCCTTTGTTCTGTTTGTCCAACTTGATCTTCTTACTCTTTCTCATCACTTAGCTATCAACTCTCTCTATACCTCTTATACAAACTTTAGGTGTTTATATTCTTTCATACTTTGTTTTCAAAGGCCATTATTAAGATTCTTGCCAATATTACACTGCTAAAGGATTCATTTTCTATAACAATCTCGGCTTCACATTAACTTGTTTCTTTGTTTCCAAACTATGATACGAATCCACCAAACCATTCATATCTGCAACTAAAATCATCCCAAACCTGCAGTGGCTTAATTATCCTAGACTAGGGCTGGGTACCTTATATAATTACTTAACCAAAACCTTTCTTGTTATTACTTACTGTATCCTCTTTACCGATATATATCTTTCCTGCCACTATTTTATCTTAACAGTTCCACTCTCTAAAATTTTCTTAGCACTCTTTCCATCCTTCATTTCATTCTGTCATCAACTAAGAACTTCATTGATCTATATTTCTGCCTTTTTATCTGGGAAGTATCTTCTTTCTATATGTACCTATTATTTTCTCAGACCTTGATTTCTTGAAATATCTTTTATCATCTAACTTCTACCTTATTCGGGTACTGTCCTTACTTAGCAACTTCCTTTGTGACTTTCAATAGTTTCGGTCGTTCTTTCTTGGACTATATCTATAGGTCTCATCTCTTTTGATCTTCCTGTACTATTCTCTTTTTTTAATCAATTCGTCTTTTATACTTGATTTTATGCTAGAATATTTTCTCTTATTGATTCCTATTCTGTAGTAATCTTGTTTTCTTTATTCTATACCATTCTACTCTTCCGCCAACACTTACTTAGTATTTCCTCTCCTATTGTTATTACTCCTTGGCAATTTTTACTTACAGTATCTATATCTGTTATCCTTTTCACTCATTCTCATGCTTTGCTCTATGACTGAAACTACTATGGGTTGCGCTACAGGCACATCCTTGTTACTGGTACCAATCGAGGGTTGGGAGGGGTGGGAACTAGTCTTGAGATCCTTCTGTTTTGGTATTTCGGTGACACACTCTTGTGTATACATTTCTTGTGTCTTTTCCTACACTGGATCTTATTGCTAAAACTTATATGACTTGCCTTTTTCCAGCTTTACACTTGGTCCTCTTTCATCAATTTATCACTTCGCATTCTGTATGAGTCTTTTTAGAAACACTCTCTAGCAAGTTCCATATACTGTCTCTTTACCCTTTATGTTGCTTAACTCCATGCAATTACTACGTACTTTTTCTCTGGGTACTACTATAATTTCCTTACTATCTTTCCTAAGGGGCTCATTCTGTTATGAAGGTTCCTTCATAATCTTAGTCTCTCAACTTCTTATTCCTTTACTCCCTTGAAAACTTTATTTACTTCAACTACTAAGGCCATATTCTACTAAATCTTTGGTCCATACATTTCACTCTTCCTAAAATCCTCATTCTACTCAATACCATAAGCCATCTCGTGATTTGTCTAATCTTATCATTTGCTCTCATTCACTAGTTCTTTTCTTTATTAAGCTCTAGGGTCCCATAACTATTATTGATTCTTTACTCTATCATTTCTTCATTATGTTATCTTTACGCCCAAATATACTAGATTTCCTTGTTACTCTTCTCATTTCTCATACCATTTTCATGTCCTACTTCCTTATTATACTCCTTATTAAGATAATTATGAGTCATTCTTCTATATCTGGTTCTTGAATCTCAACCTCATGTTCTTGCTATAATCTTTGATTTGATCACTTTATCCTATTGTCCATACTGATACTCTTATCACTTCTTAAATATCTTCAATTTCATAGGCCTATTCTTATACTTTCATGCGAATCTCTATTGGCTTGGCTTATCTGTGGGTTCTATGATTTTCGATTTACTTGTGATCTTTTGCTGGTCCAGCAATCCTTACTCTGACTTCCTTAATCTTTGAACTGTCTTAGGTTTTCCTTATTTATATTCTCGAAACTTCTTTGATCTTTCTCCTAGGTGGGTGGTCTTGTTAAAGTCTTTTTTATTTCTTAAAATAGAACCCCATTGGGTTTTCCTTACGGTCGTCTATACTCATGCTAATAAGAGTTGCTTACATCTCATCGGTCCTTTTTCTTTATGGCTCGGGGAGTTTCTTCATCCTTGTTCTAGTACTTAATGTCCTGATGGAGTCTACTGCTCGTGTAGGATGGGTATGAGATAGACTCTATCAGGATAACTTCCTTAACTGGTATTTCGAATGAGTGAAAATCTGGTTAGGTCGAAGCCCTATCTATTGGATCTCTTGGCTAGGGGAGCTAGCTGTTATTTCAATCACCACTCATCTTATTTGCCTACAAGTTTGAGTTTTGAAGGATCTAAAGTCTCTCTTTCTCTATGAAATTTTGTAACCATTAGAAAGTTCCACGATCGTCCTTAACTTTCTTACTTCTTCCATCTTATAATGGTATTTGGTTATCCATGGGACTTGCTACCTATACTAGATGGTTTTAGGGATATTGAATCGACTCGGAGGAATTCTTCTGAGAAAGAAGGGTATCTCACTTGAGGGAAAAAAACATTTTCTTAGATCTACTCGTCTGTATTCTGGTATAATCTTACTACGCTCATCTTTGCTATTAGTTATGGTGTTATCCTTTATTGCTTAACTCTATATCTCCAATTCTATTTACTATAAGTTTTCGACATCTCTTATATGTTTCTATTTCTCGATCCTTACTATAAGTTTCGGCTATAGCACTCTATTTCACGTTTCATACTGCTACTTTTAGTCACTTCTAACTCTCTTTATCCTCACGGGTCTATTCATGTATACTCTCATGGATTTCTATTGATTTTGGGCTGATCTGCTTTCCAGGTCCCTGGTTGAACTCTTGTCAGATCTCTTATGGTCATCTATGCCTATAAGGTAGGCTCTATCAGGGCAACTCCCTTATCTGGTGTCATTGGAGAATTCGAAGACTGGATAGTTTAAGGTTTTTATCTCTATCAGATTGCTAGTGGTAAGGTAACTAGTCATTTCTACTTCGCACTTAAGGATCTGGGTCGGGGTTTGGGTATCTGGAGTTCTTTAAATCATTTTTGACATCTAGGTCCATTAGGGCCCTCAATACTATTCTAGGTTTCTTACTTCTGTTGTCTCTCTGCTATTCTTCGTTACTCGGGGAATTCACTATCTATAGGAAGATTTTGAAGGCTGTTGGATTCATATGGAGGAATTTCCTAAGGAGGAGATGAGTCTTATATTTTCTTAAATAATTCTAATACTTACTAGGGCTTTACTATTCTCTTGGCTACTATAGATTCATGTACTAGTCTGATTCTATATCCTTTCTTTCTTACTTATGATAAATAATCATTCTTATACCTTTTCCTTAGTTATCTTCTAGCGTTATCTCTCTCTTTCTACTTTCCTGGGTGGATATTTTTAAGCTTTTCTATTTAATTTTATCTCTATACATCTCTGTCTCTAACTGGTTCAAGCTTTTATACATCTTCTCTTCTGGCTTTCTCTTTTGCTCTCTCGGATTACTTTCTTTGGAACTTATTATCTGGTCCCCTAGCTTATACTGAACTTCGGTAAGTAATCTAAGATGATTACGTAATGATTCTTAACTAGAGTGAGGAAAATGATTCAAATGGCTGGGGAATACTTACTAACATGTCTGTGGATCTTGAGGACGTACTCGAGGATCAGATACTGGAGAGGTAGTGCTCTACATACTAGTATCCCAGACATACTAAGTATACAAGACCCCAACACCTTGCCCACTGCAGTCACTAACTCCCCAAACCTGGCTCTGATGTCATCTTTGTAACATCCCTGATCTAGGAGATGTTACTGGCAGGGGATAGCCGTACTAACCTTATTAGCCTCTGACCTCCTGACTGTATTCTAAGTTATTCAAATGCAATGTCAAGCATAAATACCATAACCCAAACTTATCACTATAAATACTTTTGTTTCTCACAACTGTATACTTAAAATACTTTTCTTTACAAACATTTACAGACACTCGAATGACTTATATTATGCTGAATTCATGCAACTTTACTTTGACTCTGACTAGACTCTCATACTATCTGACTCTGTGCTGGTGGACTTCATCCCTAGTGACTGCATCAGTATCCGTCCTCCCGAGCTCGTCCTCTGGGAAACCTGCAAGATACAGAAACTGGAGTGGGGGTTAGATCGTTATACTATCTAAGTGAGTGGACATGAATCTGAAAATCTCAAAACAAAAACATGAAATCTTTAAAACTAAAACTTTTAGAAAAATCACTTCATATGAAGTCTCTTTATAAAACTAAACTTTCTAAAAATAGCTTTGAATCTCTAGTTTCTGAAAACTATTTCTAAAATCTAGTTTCTGAAAACTGTTTACTAAAATCTGATTTTTGAAATCTAGGTACTGAAAATCTGAAAACTGTGTACTGAAAGTCTGAAAACTGCTATACGTCCAGGAAACCGACTCAACTGGACGTGTCCGGGAATAATCAACCAGGAACTAATAATCTCTCTACACCCAGGACAATGACTCAACTGGGTGTTATATCCAGGACAACGACTCAACTGGGCATCTCTAAAACTGGCGGTGCCCCTCGCCTAGGACAACGACTCAACTGGACGTAAGCTCTACACCCAGGACAACGACTTAACTGGGTATAGCCACCACTAGAACTGAGGGTGCAGATCAATGCTACCTACCAAGCTCTGAACTAGAGTCCAAGTACACGATCCTAAGCTATCATCTTGGCTCTCTACATGTGCACATGTCCTATGAATCTGTCAATTCCATATGTATCTCAAGTTAAATAGTGGGGGTGAGGTTTTACCTCATGCCCCAAAAAATCATAAACTCATGCTTTAAAACTTTTTATCTAAAACATAATTGTAAAACATAAGTTCAGTGATAAAAGAAATCTAACGCCCTAAGGCATAAAAGAATAAGTCTGATATAAAAAACTTAATAAATAAAACTAGTTAAAGAAAAGAGGTCAACTCACTGATCTGGAATTCGGCTGGTACTAGAGCCCTCGTCGAAAGAGATGGTGGTCCGTGTAGATATCTATGATCGGAACTTTATTAGAATCAATGTAGTAAAATAACCTTGATACTTTAAAGATTAATCTGGATATTATATACTCAAGACTTATGATGATCATATTTTGGTATAGGATGTGTGTACAAACTGATACGAGTCCCTAAAGATGGCCTCTAACGCGCTAGGGCGGAACTTGGGATTTTAAAACTGATTTGGTGAAGTTTTGCGCCCCGTGTCGTGACACATGAAGAACTGCGCGTCGCGGTGCGCAGCGTTCTAAATCCAGTCGTGATTTTGGTCGTGCGTCGCGAAGCGTTATCCCTTCTTGCGTCGCGACCCGACCTGGGTTTTCCAGGTTATGTTTTCCTTCTCTCATCTCCTCCAAAGCTTAAATTATTTAATCTCTACTCCATTCCAATGCTTCCAATCTACAAACCAATATCTCATACATCATCTTACACATCAATAAACATACATTAATCTTCTTTTACATCATTAATCAATTTTTAATCTATTCATATAATTCATAACATATTACACTCAAAACTTAACAACCTTTAATCCATAAGCTTATAATTTAATCAATTGGAACCCCAAAATATATTATTATCATTATCATATCACTAGAATCACCAATATCAAAATCATAAAATTTGGGTCAAGTTTTCTTACCTCTCTTTCTCTTGATTTTCTTCACCTTCCATGGTTGCTTCAATCTTCTCTCTTCTTTTCTTTTTTTTCCCTTCTCCCTTTCTTCACTTTTCTTCTCTTACTCTTCTTCTTTCCTTTCCTTTTCTTCTTCCTTCCTTCTTTTTTTCTTTACATTCTTCTTTCTCTTTTGTTTCCAAAATTTTTTAGATTTGTAAATAGTGTTTCATTTATATAGTATGATCTTTTAAATATTTGGAAAATTATAGAAGAGTGTAGAAAAATGGAGAAAGTTTGGGATTTTTGCATTTGGGTCTGAAGTTACTATTCATCTAGATTTTGATGCGGAAGTTGTAGGTCTCGGTCTCAGCTTTCCGACGGTATAAAATTCATAGAAATTGGAGATCATACGAAAAAGTTATACCATAAATACTATGGGTGGTCCAAAGAAAACACGGTACAGTCCCGTCCCGCGACTTCGAGGATTTTACCAATCGCTCCCACAGTCATCTCATAAGGATATTTGAGTCTCAATATAATTTATTTTACGTACCTTCATCCCGTACATAACATTATCGCTATAAGTAGTAGTAAAAACTATCGTTCGTTACTCTAAGTCATTTGGCCGCATGAGAATGTTTTTATGCCAACATATAATAATAGGGCCTTGGCGGGACGTAACCCAGCCTCGCGCCAATCTGACAGAGAGAGGCCTTAGGGGAAGATTCTGATCCTAAGCCATCTAAGTCATTTGGCCGCAAGGGAATAAACACTTTTTACGCCAACACACAGTAATAGAGCCTCGACGGGATGTAATCTAACCCTGAACTAATTTGACAGATAGAAGCCTTGGGGGAAGATTCTGAACCCAAGCCATCTAAGTAACTTGGACGCAAGGGAATGAACCTTCCTTGCGCCAACACACAATAATAGAGCCCCAGTGGGACATAACCTAGCCCCGAACCAATCAATAAATCTTCTCATAAGAGAATGATCCATTCTTGTGCTCATCAAGCGGTAAGGCCTTAGAGGAACGAATGTAGCTTCGATCCATTTAACCCAGAAATACCATGAGGGGGGATATTTTCAACCTTGAGCCATCTCTACAAACACAAGTGATGGTCTCACATACTATGTAGTCTAAAAGACAAAATAAAAAATGAAAAATGTAACGGGGATGACGTATCACGCACTCCGTATCGACCCAAAAATATTGAGGTAATAGAGACAACGTCATGTCCCTTATTACCTAAAATAATAATTTTGAACTCACTGTCAAAATGTTTCAATGAACCGAGCTACGGATCAGAAGACGACCAACGCCATAAGGGAATTTCCTCATATGCTAGGCAAACCCCGAGCCTGCAAATGCCATGGAAGCCTTCTAATCTTCCTCTTGCTATGCTTTTATGGATCCGAAAAGGGATTACCATTGTCATGAAGGCATTATCCATCCTCATGCTAGGCAAATCCCGAGACTACAAAAACCATAGAGGCTCGTGGGACTTACCGGTGCTATGCACCTCTAAGACACTCTCATTGGGTGGTAAACACCATGGGGGAATTATCACTCCCCATGCTATGCAAACTTGAGGTTACTATAGTACCTCACAAGCTGTCTTCAATCCATACGTTCCATGGTTACCTAGGGGCGCTAAACTCCACATCGACCCTCTCGTCGAACATGCTATGGTTATCCTGAGGTGTCAAATGCCACGTAGGTCTTCAATCTTCGGTCTTCGAAGGTGCAAAACATCAGGTACTGACATTCCGGCCTAGGGTGTTTGATAATGATACTGGGACTTATGTCCCACGGCGGTGCATGCTTTCTGGACATCATTTTACACCTCTTGTCTATATTTTTAATGGTATTTCTAAGAAATACCAAGAAAGTCTTTTCGTTTAAATAAATATCGTGCGTGTAAAGTGTGAATAATTTATAGAGAACGAAAAAAATTAATTGCATTTCAAGGATTTATTGGCTATCTTACAACTCTTTGTGGGTCATATCAAGAGATATTCGACTGAAAATACCTTCTCATCATATATATATTTCACGGCTTCTTGAGTCGGGTGTCGTCCGACTAATCTAGGTGATAGGTACCCGACCTGACGACATCTGCTATTGGCATTGCCTCGTTCTCATGGCATATTGGTCGATGCATTTCTAGAGGTATCCATTTTTGACCAGGTCTTCAACATGCTCTTGTAAATCTCTGCAGCTCTCTGTGACATGTCCCCTTGTATTATGATGGGAGTAATACGCCTTGTTGTCCATCTTCTCTATCGGGAATCTTCTCGGGTTAGGCTCTACCAGCAGCCTTTTGTCTTGTATTTCCTGAGCTATCTGAGATAATGGCCTGTTGAAAGTCATGTAAGTCATGCCCCATGTAACATGCGTTACTGTTGGGATTTATGTCCTAAAGCTTCATGTATTGTAAACAGAATTGATTATTGTAATAATAATAAATGTATTATTCATTTTATCAAATTTTTTCGATTTATATCGCATATTGTCCAATTGTCTTGTTTACCTTGATTACTCTTGTACCTTCAGACTTAGTGTATGTTTGATGCATAAGAGGATTTAAGTATGGAGTTATTAATCTAAATAGTCCGTAGAGAGCAAACAAATATGGTTCTTTGTTTGTGGTTTATCTATAGTTGTGGTTTATTCTATACTTGTATGACGACCTTGATTCGAGATCGTTCATGTAGTAACATTGGAATGGAGGCACCTTGTATGATGAGATCATATAGGACTGGGCTCAGATAAATACAAATTTCTTTTAATATCTGATAACCGAAGAAATTCATTTTATCTAATAGATGGTCATATATGGATTCGATCTTAATCATGAGTGTATTACGAACTCATGTATGACAGACTATGTCCTTTGATTTACTATGGAGAGGTTGGTGTTGCATTCCCAGGCAATAACTACGTATTTTTGGGATATGGATTGGTATGTAGCTGGGAATATTTTACATAGATATGGAATTCACTCCTTACGAGAAGCAGATGAATATCTCTTTTAAGAGCTGATTCGAGACTTGAACAATTTGAGCGCTCAACTTTTCTATTGCGAATAGAAAGTTTTATATTTATAATTGTTATGAATTAATTGTTAATTATAGAATCAATGGTGCTTAAGAGATAAAATATTTAGAGGGATTTTAACGGACTTTTGACTCGACTCTATTTATGATCATAAAGGGTTATATCCATATGTAATGACTATATCGATGGACACCAAAAATATTCGGTTTATTTAATCCATCTACGGTAACGGGAGTTCAACTTCGATTTTTTAGTGGAATAACACAGAGTTAATAATTCGTAATATTTGATTAAAAAGTTTAATTAATATTTCAGAATTATTGGAGCTCGGAACCGTAGGTCCATTTGGTCCCCGTGCTAGCTCGATTAACTGTAGCAAACCTAATATAATTAGATTGTCTAATTATATGCTCACTTTATATTTATATATTATTAATGAGATTAATAATATTTTTTGTCACAAATGAAAATTATGTTAAATTAGTTTAACTTAATGTTTTCTAGAATTCTTTGATTATGAGATAATAAAGTTAGTAATAATTATGAGATAATTACTACAACATAATTGAAGATAAATAAATCATTATTAATATATTTATTTTTATTTACCATTGTGACAAAACCATATGGCTTACTATGTCATCCAAGCAATTATGTCCATTATGTGGCTTGGATACACCTAATAGTTTTGTCATTAGCTTATGCATTTTATGTTTTGGTATGGCATCCACAGTTATGTGTTTGCCATTGAAAGAAAGCATTGAATGCTTAATGACAAAGCCATTGTCCTTAGCTTAACATTTCTTATGCTTTGGTATGGCATTCACATTTTTGTGTTGGCCATTTCAAGAAAGCATTATATGTTTAATGACAAGGTTTGTTGGCTTGTGTAAGAGAATATAATCTCTATTAGGTGTATCCAAGCATTATGTGGCTTGGATACACCTAATAGTTTTGTCATTAGCTTATGCATTTTATGTTTTGGTATGGCATCCACATTTATGTGTTTGCCATTGAAAGAAAGCATTGAATGCTTAATGACAAATCCATTGTCCTTAGCTTAACATTTCTTATGCTTTGGTATGGCATTCACATTTTTATGTTGGCCATTACAAGAAAGCATTATATGCTTAATGACAAGGTTTGTTGGCTTGTGTAAGAGAATATAATCTCTACCATTTCTCTCACTTCCTAAGGTTAATACTTAAGTTCATTCACACAATTGTTGTGAGAAAGATTTGAGAGAAAAGAGAGAAGAACTTTAAATATTCACAAGTGTTGTGAGAGCATTTGAAATTCCAAAAAGCCAAACACCATTGTGACATCCTAAATCTCTAAATAGTTTAGAGGTTTAATCTTTGTGAGTGAAGCCCACACTTCGGTTTGTTGGTTTCGAGTCATAGTTCGAAAGATCAAGTGGTTGATCCAATTATTGGACACTAAAGGATTGATCTTGGCTACTACAACGAAGGGAGAAGGCAAAGAAAATTTTAACGATCCATACCGGACCGGTGCCACCACAAGTAACTTCCGCCGCGCTAAGGAAAATCATTTCCTATAATTGGCATCGAGAGCTTAAGGTTGAAAAGTTCTCTTAACCCTTCTCAATTTTAGTTTTAATAATTTATATGTGATATAGATTATTAAAAATGCATGTTCTGATGAGTTGGCACAATTAGATTCATGAGATGAATGGTTTTAATGTTCATGTGATGAATGTTTATTTTTGATTCAGATGAATGTATTGCGTTGATAGTTAATTTTTCCAGCTCTTATTTTTAGCATTGGAAATGTAAAATCGTAAGGTCATAATCTTTCAAGTGTTGTAAGTTTAGACCATAAAGTCATTCGCTTTCAAGTGTTGTAAGTTCATTTCATTTGTAATAAGTTCATTATGTAATCATTTTTGTAACTTTGAGGAGCCGATGTCGCGAAGGACTTTTGAAGAGGAAATTCTGCAAAGAACTCAACAATACTCGATGGAACATGTTTTGAAGACCAAGAGATGCCTTGGATTTATTTTACTAATTAGATTAGTATAGAAAAAAAGAGCCCGGTCAACGCAATTTGCTTTGTGGATATTTTCTGGAATTTCCAGCCTCTGGAAACTGGGTTGCGTCGCGACGCAACTCCTTTTCGCGTCGTGACGCGCCCAGCAAAACTGGACAGAGGCAATCGCGACGCAACATTGACCTGAAGCATTTTTGTTTTCTGGTATTCTGAGTGTCGTGACGCCCACCAGGTCGCGTCGCGACGCCCAGACCTGGGTTGATATGTATTTTTAAAGTGTTTAATAACATGTTATGTAGCCTAAGGTGCCTACTCTTGTATTTTCACATTTCATAACATATAGATATGCATGATATTCTTTCTAGTCATAAAATATGATTTTATGTAATTTAAATGTTAAATAAGAATATGAGATGCATGCAAACAGATTAATAAGATTAATTGGTTTAAAGGTTTAAAAATTGCGAATTCAAGTTTTAGAAACAAATGGACCTTATGAGTACATTATTTTCCTTGGTATATCGGATGGAAACCTGGACGTAAATTCCATAGTCGATTCCGAATGGATGGTAATATGGTCTGCACTCGGGATACAATACCACGTACCTTTGGAATAAATAATGTGTTTTTATCAATTAAATGGTTTAATGACATTTGGTCCGTTCGTTGAATTCTAAAATTTTAAAACCTATAAGTGGACTAGTAATTTAAGAGTTAAATTGATTATACCACTATAACAACTTGATTAAATTAGTTTAATTAAGTTAAATGGTCTTAGTGAATAAAATTTTAAGAGTTAAAATTGGTTAGATCACTAAATCATCAACTAGTATTAATTAAGGTTATGACCTTAGCCGATCATAATCTAAGATTCATAAAATACTAGCGAGATAGAAACCTTACACTTTTTAATAGTGAGTGGGAGATGGGTATACCACTATATATCCCACGATCTCTATTGTTATTTCGAAACATGATATTCAATAGGCGCCTTGAGACGGCTTTGATTTCGTCCCCCTACGGTTGGTGTCATTTTTGAGTCAATATCAGGTTTGGATTCTGAAAGGATAGGGACTCTAGATGTATCTGGTGATTTGACATGCCCTACGGCGGCACTTCACTAGTTAAGTCCAAGGGTTACGAAATAATGGGTCACACTCACAAAGGAATGATTAAGTTATTAATCAAATCTTCCTTGATCAAAATAACGGTAGTTGATTAATATAGGAATAAGAGTTATTTCAGATATATTAATCAATTGAGAATGTATCAGTCTATCATGCGAATACTTGACCTACCCTATGACGGTACTTATTTGTGGGATGATAGATAACAGTGGCATAATATTCTTTTTTGTTTCTAATTCATTATACATTGATCATGCATCATGTTTAATTTTATGCCTAAATGTTTGACAATTTTAATATACGACGAATGAATGTTGAATGGACGTTTATTATTTTTTAGCCATGGCATCTGCAATTATCTCCATTATCAAACAACAAGAAAAATTAACCGGTGATAATTATGTTAAATGGAAAGTGACATGAATGCTATATTGGTCTGCGAAGACCTTAAATTTGTCCTAATGGAGGAATGTCCTCTTGAGTCAGCACCAAATGCTGGCAGAGCTGCACGTAATGCCTATAATAATTGGATTAAAGCTGATAGGAAATCCCATAGCTATTTGATAGTATACATGTCTGAGGTTCTTGCTGCACAACATGAGCCTATGGCGACAACATCAATGATTATGCAGTCATTACAGAACATATTTGGGCAACCTTCAGACTGGTAACAACATGAGGCAATTGCCTTTGTATTGACCGCTAGAATGAATGATGGCATATCAGTCTGAGACCATGTGTTAAGGATGATGGCTCATCTTAATACGGCTGAAACCCATGGTGCACGTATTAATGTGCAAAGCCAGGTGACAATGATCATGGAAACCCTTCCGAAGATTTTCCTTCAGTTTAAAAGCAATTGTCATATGAATACGTTGACTTTTACATTGACTGAACTGCTGAATGAGCTCACCAATTACGAGTCTGTTATGAACGGTCCTCGTAGGCCCAATACCGAGGTAAATGTTGCCGAATCTTCTAAATCTGCAAAGAAAAAGAAGAAAGGTAATTGGAAGGCAAAGGCAAAACCAATGAAAAAGAAGAACAACAAAAGCTCCAAAGAAACCAATGCCAAATGAAAATATTTCCATTGTGAACAACAAGGGAATTGGAAAAGGAATTATCCAAAATACCTTGCAGAGCTTAAAGAGATGAAGAATACAAGTAAATACGATTTACTTGTCATTGAGTCTCTTTTGGTGGAGGATGAAAATCCATATGGATTGTTGATTCTTGTGCCACTAACCATGTTTGTTGTTCTTTGCAGCTACTTGACTCATGAAGGGACCTTGCTGAAGGTAGATTTACCATGAGAGTTGGGACATGGGATGCTGTTTCAGCAAAAGCAGTGGGAGATTCCAAGTTAAACTTTAAAAATAGTTCTTTATGTTTAAATGGTGTGCTATATATTCCTGATTTTCGCAGGAATTTGATTTCTGTAACAAAACTTATGGAATGTGATTTTTCTATTTCATTTAATAATAAGTCCGTTATTATTAGTAGAAATGGATTAAAGATATTCACGGGAAACTCTGAAACATAATCTATATGCATTAAGACCGTTAATGCATGAATCACTACTTAATACTGAAATGTTTAAGATTGAAAAATCTAAAACTAAACGGCAAAAGATTTCTCATGATGATACCTATTTATGGCACCTTAGACTTGGTCACATTAACCTTGACAACATAGATAGACTAATTAAGAACATAGTTTTAAATTAGTTAAAACTCGGTACTTTACCTGACTGCAAATCTTGTCTGGAAGGCAAAATGACCAAGAGACCTTTTACTGGAAAATGGATAAGAGCCAAAGAAACGCTTGAGCTAATACATTCGGACGTTTGTGGACCGATGAATGTAAAAGGCCGAGGTGGTTTTGAATACTTCGTCACTTTCATTGACGATTATTCCAGATATGGGTATGTTTACCTAATGCATCACAAGTCAGATACATTTGAAAAGTTCAAAGAGTATCGTGCTGAGGTTGAGAACCAGTTAGGTAAAAGCATCAAAATTCTATGATCAGATCGTGGAGGAGAATACCTTGATAGATATTTCGAGAAATTCTTAGTTGAACATTGAATTGTTTCACAGCTCACAGCACCTAGAACACCACAACAAAATGGTGTTGCAGAAAGGAGAAATCGGACCCTACTAGACATGATGAGATTAATGTTTAGTTATAGCACTCTACCTAGGTCATTCTGGGGGTATGCATTGAAAACTGCAATATATATCCTAAATGTAGTTCCTTCTAAGTCTGTTTCTAAGACTCCCTTAGAGTTGTGGAATGGTCATAAAGCTAGTTTGCGACATTTCCGCATATGAGGGTGTCTGGCACATGTGCAAAAAAACAAGACTACTAAGTTGGAACTACATTAACATGTATGCCTATTTGTAGGCTATCCTAAGGAAACTATGGGAGGATTCTTTTATAGTCCATAAGATATTAAAGTATTTGTGTCGACAAATGCTTCATTCCTTAAGGAAGACTACATGAGAGAGTTCAAACCTCGAAGAAACGTGTTACTTAAGGAGTTACTTGCTGGTACGACTAGTACACCATTGTCAAATATTGACAAAGACATTACACCTTCTACATCTGAAAGTCAGATGCAATTTTATCAGGATACCATACCACCTAGATGTAGTGGGAGGATTGTAAGACAACCTGAACGCTATCTAGGAAATAGTGAGGTGCAAGTTGTTGCATCTTGTGATGGTATAGATGATCCATTGACCTATCGTTGTGCAATGGAAGACACTGATAAAGATGAATGGCTCAAAGCCATGAACCTTGAGATGGAGTCTATGTACTCTAACTCAGTCTGGGAACTTGTAGACCAACCTGATGGAGTAAAACCCATAGGTTACAAGTGGATCTACAAGAGAAAAAGAGGAATAGATGGGAAAGTACAGACTTTCAAGGCTAGGCTAGTGGCAAAGGGTTATACCCAAAAGAATGGAGTTGACTATGAATAAACTTTCTCGCCAGTAGTTATGCTTAAATCCATCAGGATTCTTCTTTCCATTGCCGCATATTATGACTACGAGATTTGGAAAATGGACGTCAAGACTGCATTCTTGAATGGAAATCTTGATGAGAGTATCTATATGGTACAACCAGAGGGGTTCATTACCCAAGGTCAAGAGCAAAAAGTTTGCAAGTTGCAAAGGTCCATTTATGGACCTAAGTAAACATCTAGATCTTGGAACATAAGATTTGATACTACGATCAAGTCTTATAACTTTGAGCAGAACATCGATGAGCCTTGTGTCTATAATCGCATCATTGATGGGAATTTGGTTTTCCTTGTGTTATACGTCGATGATATTTTACTCATTGGGAATGATGTAAAGATATTATCGGACGTAAAAATCTGGCTAGCTAACCAATTCCAAATGAAAGATTTGGGAGAGGTAAGTTATGTACTTGGGATCCAGATCATTTGGGATGGCAAGAAACGACTATTAGCAATGTCTCAAGCAACCTATATTGACAAGATTCTTGTGCGATTTGGTATGCAGAATTCCAAGAAAAGTAATTTACCTTTCAGGCATGGAATTCATTTGTCTAAGGAATAGTCTCCTAAGACACCTTAAGGAGTTGAGGAGATGAGACATATACCATATGCTTCAGCAGTTGGAAGTCTTATGTATGCTATGTTATGCACAAGACCAGACATCTGTTTTACATTGGGGGTAGTCAGTAGGTTTCAATCCAACCCAGGATTAGATCATTGGGTAGCAATGAAACATATTCTCAAGTATCTTCAGAGAACAAGAAATTATATGCTTGTATATATAAGTTAGGATATGATTCTGAAAGGATATATAGACTCTGATTTTCAAACGGATGTCGATTCTAGGAAATCAACATCTGGATCAATGTTCACACTAGGTGGTGGGGCTATAGTATGAAGGAGCATAAAGCAATCTTGTATTGTTGACTCCACCATGGAGGCTGAATATGTAGCAACTTGTGAAGCGGCTAAGGAAGCAGTTGGCTCCGTAAGTTCTTGGCAGATCTGGAAGTTGTTCCAGATATGGATAAACCGCTCACACTTTATTGCGATAATAATGGTGCAGTTGCAAACTCCAAAGAACCAAGAAGCCACAAGAGGGGTAAGCATATTGAGAGGAAATATCACCTCATTAGGGAAATAGTACAGAGAGGAGATGTCGCTGTCACACAGATTCCATCCGCAGACAACCTGGCTGATCTGTTTACAGAGACCTTATAGGCTAAAGTGTTTGAAGGTCACCTAAAGGGTTTAGGATTACATGATATGTCTCATTTACTCTAGTCCAAATGGGAAATTGTTGGGATTTATGTCCTAAAGCTTCATGTATTTTAAATGGAATTGATTATTGTAATAATAATAAATGCATTATTCATTTTATCAAAGTTGTTCGATTTATATCGCATATTATCCAATTGTCTTGTTTACCTTGATTACTCTTGTACCTTCAGACTTAGTGTATGTTTGATGCACAATAGGATTTAAGTCTGGAGTTAGTAATCTAAATAATCTGTAGAGAGCAAACAAAGAGGGTACTTTGTTTGTGGTTTATCTATAGCTGCGGTCTATTCTATACTTGTATGACGACCTTTATCCGGGATCATTCTTGTAGTGACATGGGAATGGAGGCACCTTGTATGATGAGATCATATATGACTAGACTCAGATAAATACGAATTTCTTTCAATATCCGTTAACCGAAGAAATTCATTTTATCTAATAGATGGTCATATATGGATTCGATCTTAATCCTGAGTGTATTACGAACTCCTTAATGATAGGCTATGTCCTTTGATTTATTATGGTGAGGTTGGTGTTGCATTCACGGCCAATAACTACATATTTTGGGGATATGGTTTGGTGTGTAACTGAGAACGTTTTACATAGATATGGAATTCACTCATTCTTACGAGAAGCAGATGAATATCTCTTTTAAGAGTTTATTCGAGACTTGAACAATTTGAGCGCTCAACTTTTCTATTGCGAATAGAAAGTTTTATATTCATAATTGTTATGAATTAATTGTTCATTATAGAATCAATGGTGCTTAAGAGAAAATATTTAGAGAGGTTTTAACGGAATTTTGACCCAGCTCTATTTATGAGATATTCGTGAAGGGCTATATCCATATGTAATGACTATATCGATGGACACCGAAGATGTTCGGTTTATTTTATCTATCTACGATAATGGGAGTTACACTTCGAGTTTTTAGTGGAATAACGTGAAGTTAATAATTCGTAATATTTAATTAAAGAGTTTAATTAATATTTCGGAATTATTGGAGCTCGGAATCGTAGGTCCATTTGGTCCTCGTGCTAGCTCGATTAACTGTAGCAAACCTAATATAATTAGATTTTCTAATTATATGCTCACTTTATATTTATATATTATTAATGAGATTAATAATATTTATTGTCACAAATGAAAACTATGTTAAATTAGTTTAACTTAATGTTTTCTAGAATTCTTTGATTATGAGATAATCAAGTCTTGATTATGAGATAATCAAGTTAGTAATAATTATGAGATAATTACTACAACATAATTGAAGGTAAATAAATCATTATTAATATATTTATTTTTATTTACCATTGGAGACAAAGTCATATGGCTTACTATGTCATCCAATCAATTATGTCCATTAGGTGGCTTGGATACACCTAATAGTTTTCTCCTTACCTTATGCATTTTATGCCTTGGTATGGCCTCTACATTTATGTGTTTGCCATTGAAAGAAAGCATCGAATGCTTAATGACAAAGTCATTGTCTTTAGCTTAACATTTCTTATACTTTGGTATGACATTCACATTTTTGTGTTGGTCATTGCAATAAAACATTAGATGCTTAATGACAAGGTTAGTTGGCTTGTGTAAGATAATATAATCTCTACCATTTCTCTCACTTTCTAAGGTTAACACTTTGCATTTATTCACATAATTGTTGGGAGAAAGATTTGAGAGAAAAGAGAGAAGAACTTCAAATATTCACAAGTGTTTTGAGAGTATTTGAAATTCCTAAGAGCCAAACACCATTGTGACATCCTAAATCTGTAAATAGTTTAGAGGTTTAATCTTTGTGAGTGAAGCCCACACTTCGGTTTGTTGGTTTCGAGTCATAGTTCGAAAGATCGAGTGGTTGATCCAATTGTTGGACACCAAAGGATTGATCTTGGCTACTACAACAAAGAGAGAAGGCAAAGAAAATTTTGAAGATCCATACCGGATCGGTGCCACCACAAGCAACTTCTGTCGCGCTAAGGAAAATTATTTCCTACAGCTACTTGGATTGGGGGCCTCCTCTCAGATATTAAGTTTCCCTTATTTGTAGGCCTGAATTCTCGCCTCATCGGGCCCAATCTCTTCCATTCGCCACATTTCCGGCGACGGGTATCTGGCCTTAGCTCTTTCTTCACCAAGCTACACCTCTCAGAAACCTCATCGCCTATTCCAAAGTTGTTGCGTAGTCTGGAACGTTATGAATCCTAAGGTGAGACTATAATCTTTCAACCTTCAATGTTCCATTGATGTTTTCCAAGGCTTCTGAGGATTGGTATGCCCCTACCTCCAGTACCAAATTATGGTATATATATAAAGCGGCTCATCATCCCACTGTTTCATTGTCCTCAACGAACCAATTATCTTCATCGATGCACACTCTCATTTAAAATGGCGCACTAAATATTTCCTTAGCTGTGAAAAGCTACTAATACTTCTAGAAGTCAAGTCCTAAACCATAAGCCGGTCGGTCCTCCCAGAGTCAGGGGAAATACCTTACAGACTGGTTCCCCGACCATGCCTTGAATCTCCATAAGCAAGCCGAATTTTTCAACATGAGACTTATGGTCTGTGTTACCCTTGTAGATGTCTTTCACAAGCATGGGGAACCTCATGGGGAACTCCACCTATAACACTTTCTTAGTAAAAATGGATGTTGCTTCCGCATCTTGGTCGTCCAGAGCACCTCATCTCGTGCTCTTTTCCCATTTCCTCATATTCTTTTGGAACCAATCTCTCATATGGCTCTCGATGTCCTCGTCATACCCGCTCTATTGAGTGTGATATCTTTTTCCACTCGGAGCTCTTGGTCCCCGGCCCTAGTATCGTCCGAGCTCACTCTTCTCATAACATGAACTATTACTGGACAATTCTGAGGTTTTCCTGTCATCATATCCCTCATGGGGTTCCTCTACAGGTGCAGCACTAGCCACAACCACTAACCTCACTTTGCGAGTGTTCTTTCTTCTAACCTCATGATCCTCTTCCATTCTGACTGCTATATTCCTAATGGCAATCTCTTCCCTATATCGACTAGGTCATGTATGTGTTTTCTCTCCCGATTTCTTCTCCAACTTCTTAATTTTCTCCACCATGGTTTTCATGAAGGCCTGAGTTACTTCCCTCTTTTCCGGACATTCTCATTTCCAACCGCATGTTCTCTTCCATTTTCTTTATCCACTTTGTTGTTGAGGCCTCTAGAATTCTATGATTTTCATCTCCTACCATCGTCATAGTACGTTCACTGTTTTTTTACTGATCCCCACAGACGACGCCAATTGTTGACAGTTATTTTTTTGGTTGAAGGGCAATATGAGAAATTAATCCCTCGAATAAACCTCACTGAGCATTGAAGTTTTTTTGGTTAGTAAGGAACCAAATGCAAACTTAGCAAGCAAATAGATAAATCACATGGATAAGAATTTGCGTGGTTCGGTGGAGAATGACTCCTACCTACGTCCATGGGAGAAAGAGGGGGTGTTTTATTACTATTTGGAGTTAAGACTGACCGGGTTACAAGTGGGGTATGAACTTACAAAGAGTTTTTAACACATCGGGTCTTACACTAGCCCGTTATAATTCTCTCAAGTGGTCGGGTGTTGACCTGCTTTCTTTCTAAGTGTTTAGATGTAAGATTTACTCCCTTCTGAATTTGAGACTTCAAATCCTTTATCTAGGCTATTAAATCCACTCTTCCACCGCTCATGACGTCAGCTCATATCACTCTATTATCATTACAGTAACAACTCTTTTCAACTATCTGTAATTCGGCCAATAAAAATAGCTGTTTTTCATGTTACTGCACTGGCCTATGGCGACTCTACTCTGCCAATTCCTTTCCACTGTACCGCAATATGGCGGCTGTCAATGGCTACTTTCATGGTGAATCACTGCTTTCCCATAGTCATCATTAGCCTTCTAGAAGAGTATCTTCTCATTTTATGGCATATGTCACTTGACTCGATTACAGATTCCCATGTGATCTCATCTTTGTTCCACAGGTCAGCATATCGAAGTGGATGATACTGGTCAAAACTCCATCTGACCTCTTTAACCAAGTCGGGTTGCTAAACATGGACCCCATCGGGTCGGTTTCTACAAATAAACTCAAATCCAATTGGGTCGGCTTATCAATCTGCTTCATCAACACTCTCAGCTCTTACATGAAGCCTTTTGTATAGTGGGGTCGGGTCCTTTTGTCAAGTTTTATCTCTCTCCGAGCCCTTAGGCCCCCATTATGTATTTTTGGGCTAAGTACAATACATATCATACTCCTCCTCAGTATTTGAACTATTCTTATGGTAAAAAACCACCATCAATAGACTATTAGTCTACCAGTATATATATTAATTTATTTTATATAATATAAAACTTTTTAAAACTATTATACAATATATATTGTTGACGGATGATTTTCTTCCCAGTGGTAGTTTCGAGATAACCCTCCCGAGACAACCTTCCCTAAATCTTGAATTTGTTTGGTTATAGGGAGACCAAAGGCAAATTTAGCGAAAAACAGGAAAAACACAAGAAATCGAAATGGAGTATTTAATTTGGTTCGGCGGAGCTAATCCTGCCTACGTCCACGGGCACAAAGTGGGGTGGGGGTTTGTTTTATTACCAAACCAAGCTCGACCAACCTATTTTAGCAAAGGTCTAAATAAACCGAGCAGTTTGTTCTCTTTCAATATTTCTTACAAATGATTCTCAAATGGAAAAATTTTGTAACACTTACAAATGTGATCAACCTTCCTTTATATACTAATGGATATTCAACACTGTTTCCACATCTTTATGTCGCCAGCCCTGTAGGTCTGCGGATTTCTAGCGATTTGACAGGTTCTCTTCACCAATCTGCCATCGCCGAAAGCAAAGTCTACCCTTTGATTTCCTGTCATATCACGCCGTAAAAGTACACTGTCAAACATTTTCATTAATAATGACAGTCTGTCGAATTTTGAATGTGAGAGTTGATTTTGGAAGGAAAATTTCAACTACTCTGATCCCACGTCGATCTTCAAGAGGTCGGCCAAGTGACCTGTCGGGCTTCCCAGATACTTCCGCCCTGACCTGAAATATCTGAACTCACCAACTTGTTCCAGAAATCAAGACAGAACCAAACCGAGCTTCCGGTCTAATGTGGTCGGCCTCAGCTCTGATGTTTGTCGGTCTATAAAGTCCATGCCATGTTGCTTCCTCTGGTCGATCATGTAGAGAAAAACTTACCCGAGTTCCAAGCTGGGTTGAAGAACAAATTCTACTCTATGACCCCTGGTCCTTCGGATGGGGAGAATTTCCTTCTCTGCCCTTAGCGAACTGTTCAGAAACCTTAGCTGCAGAAATCTCCATCAACATCGGTCCCCTAGTTCTTGTTTCCAACGAGCTTATGAGTTGTTGCCGGGAACTACAAAAATCAAAAGTGTGTTGATCGACCGTCAGACGACTGACTCTTGGAATTATGCAAAAAACTGCCATGGTGCCAACTCAAGTCATTCTCAATATTTTCATACGGTTCGTCATCAAGTTGAAGTCAGGCACTCGGTGGGATGTAACCTAACCCCGAGATTGGAGAGATCAGTAGCCTCAGCGGAACAAGTCCAGCCCCGAGTTAGTGGGATGAAATAGACTCGACGGAATGAATCTAGCCCCGAGCTAGTAGAATGATACAGACTCGGCGGAACAAATCCACCCCGAGCTGGTAGAATGATACAGACTCGGTGGAAAAAATACAGCCCTGAGTTAGTGGGACAAAACAAACTCATCAGAATGAATCCAGCCCCGAGCTGGCGGAATAACACAGACTCGGCGGAACGAATCCAGCCCCGAGCTGGTGGAACAACACAGACTTGGCGGAACGAATCTAGCCCTGAGTTGGTGGAAAGAAGCATCGGCGGAACAAATCCAGCCCTGAGCTGATGGAACAATAATAGACTCGGTGGAACTAATCTAGCCCCGAGCTGGTGGATCAAAGCATCGGCGGAACAAATCCAGTCCCGAGTTGATAGAACAATAACAGACTCGGTGGAACGAATCCAGCACTGAGCTGGTGGAAAGAAGCATCGGCGGAACGAATCTAGCCCTGAGTTGGTGGAAAGAAGCATCCGCGGAACGAATCCAGCCCCGAGCTGATGGAACAATAATAGACTCGGTGGAACTAATCTAGCCCCGAGCTGGTGGATCAAAGCATCGGCTGAACAAATCCAGTCCCGAGCTGATAGAACAATAACAGACTCGGCGGAACGAATCCAGCCCCGAGCTGGTGGAATAATACACACTCGGCAGAACGAATACAGCCCCGAGCTGGTGGAACAAAGCATCGGCAGAACAAATCTAGCCCCGAGCTGATGGAACAATAACAGACTCGGCGGAACTAATCCATCCTCGAGCTGGTGGATCAAAGTATCGACGGAACAAATCCAGCCCCGAGCTGATGGAACAATAACAGACTCGGCGGAACGAATCCAGCCCCGAGCTGGTGGAGCATTTGAGACTTACACGAGGGAAGATTTCCAACCTCTAAGGCTCTGCGAATCCTGGCGCGGGCGTCCCCTTGCCAGACATCGGCGAAAAATAAAAAATTGGAACAAGGCAAAGTTTAACAAAATGGAGGTGACTTAGCACATAATCCACATAAATTCATGAAAAATAACAACTCGGGGGTTCCGAGGCATCGTCCTACCCAGTGTCTCCCAAAACATAATTCTGAATCTTACAATTCACTGTCCCGGCTAACCAGGCTATGGATACGCCGATCTGGGGTGGTCAGGCAAATCCCCACGAGGAGGAAGACATCTCATGTATGCCCTCCCTGGGTGGTTCTGATGAGTGGTAAATGTATCACTATTTCCCACTCATTTAACCTAAAATTTTGTATAGTTTCTTGAGTTTTGTGAATATTTTGATGTGTTTTGTGTTTTTTGTAGATAAATAAAGTTTCATGACTCTCTGGAGGTGATTTGGGGCCAATCCATGCTAACGTGCGTCGGGTCCACAAGTCAGAATCTATGAAGTATAACTTTGCTAACGTGCGTCGTGCCATGTGTCACCATCACAGCCGATCTGCTAACGTGCGTCGTGCCACGTGTCATCATCCTACGGTTCCGACAATTGCCATCGCCACGTGTCAGCCACGTCATCATCCACATCACCAGTTAACCGAGTCAACGTGCCACATCACCGTCATGTCATCATCAGCCAATCGCGAAGTGCCACGTGTCGTAATTCTATGGTACCAACAATCACTATCGCCACGTCAGCGCCACGTCATCGCCATGTCAGCATAATCATTGAGTTGCCAGCCGCCTTGCCACGTGTCACCTTATCACCTTATCCGCAATTGCCATGTGTCAGATAAGAATCTGAAGCCGATGAACCAGAAGATAAAAGTTTTACCTTTCACCCTAGCAGAGGGAAGTTACCTCCTCATGTTGAATAGTAAAAACTGTAAAAGTAAAGAAAGTAAATTACTATTATTACATAACGTAATTAAAATTAATTACAAAACTGACATTTAAAAGAAACTAGATAGAAAACTCCTTCTTTACGTAAAGCCTTGCGCGTAGCGACGCGCGAAGCATACCGGGGTCTATAAATTGAGCTCGAGATTTCAGTTTTAGATGTACCTTCCTCTCTGAATTCTCTGATGTAAATAAGGAGTTTTCTATCTAGTTTCTTTTAAATTTCAGTTTTGTAATTAATTTTAATTACGTTCTGTAATAATAGTAATTTACTTTCTTTACTTTTACAGTTTTTACTATTCAACATGAGGAGGTAACTTCCCTCTGCTAGGGTGAAAGGTAAAACTTTTATTATTGCTATTTAGATTAATCTCCCTTAAATATAATATATTCACTATTTAAAATTTGACTTAATGAGGATACCGATATATTGGTCGGTTGGTAATTCATTTTAAACTGGTTTAAACCTGACTAAGCAAGGATACCGCCAGTTGGTCGGTTGGTAATTAAATTTTCTTACCGCCTATATGGCAGGTTTATTTTGGTTCCGCCTTTATGGCTGGTTTGACTTAATTTGACTTAATCAGGTTACCGCCTATATGGCTGGTTGGTAAAATATCACAAGTTAATATATTATATTAAGGGAGATATCTAAATTAGTAGTAGTAAAAGTTGATCATTTTACCTTAGCATTTTTTTTTTGTAATTTACTTTTCAGCTTTTACTTTGCCGCAATTACTTTTCAGCATTTTTACTTTATGTCTTTTACTTTTAAGTTTTTACTAGCCCTAGTTATGTGTCGTAACTAAGTTAGTTATCTGGGGTTATGATGACTTCTAATATCACCTGTTTATAAAGGGGTTATTTTATAGTTTGGGTAATTTAAAGGTTTACTTATTAAGTCTTAAGCTTAATGCATCTTGTTAATTGGCCACTAATAAGATTGATCTGATAAATCTAAAATAAACTTGACAAATGAATTTTAGGTTTCAGCCTTAGACTTAATAGCCCATGATCTTCCTTGAGGATATATAACCCTTTAATAGATTTCCTTACAGGATAGACATATACCTGTCGGGCGGGGGTAGCCATAATTGGAACTTAAACTTAATGAATCCAGGTAATTTGGTTGACATAGACATATGGTTCAATTGGGTTAAACTGGGTATTTGCGTCTGACCATCGACAGAGGCTTTCGCATAATTTCGTGTTCCAGGTTAGTAAACCAATTTATTACACAAACATGAAATAACCACTTCATCTTTTAAAAAGTATTAGAAAGATTCACAACCCTAGATAGTTTCTTAATATTGAATTTTCTTAAACCTACTTTCGTGCAATTTTATTTACTTGTTTTTAAATTCAAAATCATCACCATTTCAAACCAATCAATCAACCTATTAGATACTAGTAATCATTTGACCTCATAAAATTAATAGATTAGGTATTAAGTCCTCGTGGGATCGATACTTTTTATACTACTTGAACGATATGTGCGCTTGCGTTATACGTGTGTGATTATGTTCCGGTCAAGTTTTTGGCGCCGTTGCCGGGGACTTATTTTTCTTGAGTTATTAATTTTGAAGCTATCTAATTTACTTATATCTAATTTTCTTTATTTTTATTTGTAATTTTTATTTCTTTCTTTTGTTTTCAGGTGGTTGAAAAATGGAACATTATTGGGAGATTGAGAGATCACGAGCTTTACTAGAAGAAACACCCCAAATCTGTGAGCAACAGTCCGGATTTCTGAGGCCTGTTGTCCAGCCCAACAACTATCACTGGATGTCAGAATCAAGCAATAATACATTTGCTCATCAGAACTAAATGGGGAGATGTGTGATATGTGATGGTAACCACCCGAGCAATCAATGTATATACCTTTCAGAGTGGCAGAATTATTGGAATCATTCAAGGTACGAAGAACCATGATACTTTCAATCTTATCCACCATCCATCTACGATTTTCATCAAGAACCAGAACCATCAGAGGAAGATCAGATGGTTGACATGCTCAAAGATTGGTTCAAGAAACAAGACGAAAAGTTGGATACAATTCTTGAATCAGTCCAAAATCAATTCGAAAGTATTCAGAGACAATCAGCATCCATTCAGAGACTGACAGAACAAACGAGACAATTAATAGAAAATCAGAGCTACATACCTCAATGAGCATTTTCAGATGACACTGATGAAGCCTTTGAGTACCAAGCATTTCACGATGAGACTTTAGCATAGGAGGAGGCTGAGCAGAATCAGGAATCTGAGGTATCAGTTCTGAAGCCCAAACCAACAGAATCTCGGTTTGATTTTTATTATTCTGACTCTGACGAGGATGAAGAAGATGAGCTATTTGTACCAACTGCACCAACAAGGGTGGACGAAACTTTCCATCCTCAAAATGAAGATCTTGGAGAATGCTTTGCACTAATTTTTGAAGACGAGCTACCTGAGCCAGTCATATCAGAGGATGAAAACCTAAAATCTGACATTTCTTTACATCCTCAGGGTGACACTTATGGAGCATGCATTTCACAGATGACAAATGAAGAATTGAATGCGGAAATCCTAAAATACATATGTGAAGAAAAGGTGGAGCAAGAAGCAGAGCAAATGGAGGAGCAACTGTTTGACCAAATTGAAGATCTCAGGCATTCAGTAGAAACATCATTGTTTTGGGGAGTACAGATCAAATATATCGCCCAAAAGCTTGACAGAATGGAACCCCCATTCCAAGTCAAGCACCATACGAGACCTTCTGGTCTTCTTTCTTTCTTTTCAGGAACCATTGGAGCAACAAAGATCAAAAAGATGGCACAAGCATTGAATAAGACAAAACTCTTTTTTCCACTTTACCGTTGGAAGAGACCCTTCAAAAGCAACGCACATGGGATTGTCTTTAATCGGACATCCAAAACCACGCTGAAACCTCATTAACAGATGGATTTCAGTCACGTCTGGCTGAAGACAAAAAATTTAGCGCTAGCAGGGAGGCAACCCATACACTTTGTTGTAATTTCTATTTTTATATTTTATGTATACATGTTGTAGAGTTTGTAATTTTGTGTGTTAGTTTTTCCAGGGAAAGACACAAACAAAGCATAAGACAGAAGGAATGGTGTTTGGAAAAGATGAAAGTTAATTCATTAGCGATGACTAAGTAAGGAATGGATTCTTGAGATGCATCCTGATGAATTTATACTAAGCAAATGGCGTATTACGTACACAATTCCGTTGCCTTAATTATTGCTTTGATTTGCTCTTCTGTTGTAATTATCTTTATTTTCGTAGATAGAATCCAGACTTTTTGACCTTTCACGGTTTCTTTTATCGTATAGCTAACAATCATCCTTTGGAAGATACTAGTGCTATTATTACTCACCTTTTTCAGGATTCTATAAATTCAGTCTGTCATTACACTTTTGAAGTCATCCAGAGTTGAGAAAGAAACACATAAAAAAATGGGAGCCACTTCAAGAAGATGAGTTGAAAACATCTGTGTGTTTTGCGGTACTAGTGTTGGTACTAAACCACAATACATAGAGGCAGCACATGAATTAGGTCGAGTCATGGCTGAAAGGAATACGCACTTAGTATATGGCGGAGGTAATCTTGGACTAATGGGGATAGTTTCAAAGGCCGTACAGGAAGAAGGCAGTCACGTTTTGGGAATCATCCCAAAACCCTTGGTAGAAGCAAATCTTATTGGACCATCAAACGGAGAAGAACTGATCGTGCCAGGTATGTCTGAACTATTGGTAGAAATGATTAATCGTGATGATACTTTTATTGCTTTGTCAGGTGGCTTGGGAACATTGGAGGAAATTTTTGCAGTGTTATTTTGGGCAAACCTGAACATACACCAGAAACTGCTTGGACTGTACAATGTTGAAGGATTTTATGATTTTCTTTGTGTGTTTCTTGATGATGCCCGGGGAAATGGGTTCGTGTCAAAACCTATGAAAGAACTCATCTTTACTGCCAGAACTGCCCCAGATTTACTTGACCAAATCTTGGCATTTTAACCACAAATTGACCCTGTCCTTTCCACGATAAAATGGTCCGAAGACGATCGTGGTAAGAGGCGTCGGATTAATCTGGATCTTAACCTTTAACTTTTCGTGTAGAATTTCAGCTAACCAGGTATTATCTTCTAAACTCTTCTTCTACTGTTTAAGACATTGGGGACAATGTCTCATTTAGGTTTGGGGGAGGGAATTAGTTGGTCAGTATCTTATTTTTAGTTGTGTGTTTTTTTTTTTTTAGTCCAAATTTTTTCGAAAAACACAAAAAAATTTGAAAAATTTTCAAAAATTATAAAAATATTTTGCATTTTTGTTTTTATTTTGATTAAAAAGGTGAAATTGGTAAGAGATAGCTGTGTAAGGAGTTCCCACTCCTGATACGTATTTCAACCCATTTTCGAAACAAGTTAATTTTTGTTTATTTCTTTTTGAATTATTTAATTTGTAAATTCTCCATAAAACTGACTAAAATGGATCTTCATATACTCAGTTGGCAGATATTATAAACATGCAGGGTAACATACAGACATGAGCTATAATTGAAAAGCTTGTAATATTTAGTGATCTAGTTTAATTGGAGGAAGCATCTCAAAAAGCGATGGAGTAACAAAAAAAAAACAAAAAAAAAAAAAAACGTCTGAGATCCGAGTTATTAAGTCTGTAGGAGTGTTTTAACACTTAGTGCCATAAAACCAACTGGTTTGGGAGTCATTGGCCCAAAGCTCGCTACATGGATCAAAGATGCTGCAAAAATATATATATCTGAAGTCTGAGTAATTAAGTCCGTAGGGGTGTCTTAACACCTAGTGCCCTAAAGCCAACTGGTTTGGGAGCCACCGATCCAACACTCGCTACATAGATGGAAGATATTGTATATAAATAAAAAAAAAAATCAAAGAAAAAATCAGAAAAATTATTCCATTGCTACAAAAAGGGTGAATTCTGATAAAACTTTAGGACAAAAATATTACTCTATTCTCAACTGTGTCATATGTCAAACACCATTCAAATTAATAACTCAAGAAAAATAAGTCCCCGGTAACGGCGCCAAAAACTTGACTGGCGTAAACACACACGTATAACGCAAGTGCACGTATCGTTCAAGTAGTATAAAAAGTATCGATCCCACAAGGACTTAATACCTAATCTATTAATTTTATGAGGTCAAATAATTACTAGTATCTAACAGGTTGATTGATTGATTTGAAATGGTGATGATTTTGAATTTAAAAACAAGTAAATAAAATTGCATGTTAGTAGGTTTAAGAAAATTCAATATTTGGAAACTATCTAGGGTTGTGAATCTTTCTAATATCTTTTAAAAGATGAAGCGCTTATTTCATGTTTGTGTAATAAATCGGTTTACTAACCTGGAACACTAAATTATGCGAAAGCCTCTGTCGATGGTTAGACGCAAATACCCAGTATAACCCAATTGAACCATATGTCTATTAAGTCTGTAAGGGTGTTTTAACACCTAGTGCCCTAAAGCCAACTGGTTTAGGAGTCACTGGCCCAAAGCTCGCTACATGGATCAAAGATGTTGCAAAAACATATATATCTGAAGTCTGAGTAATTAAGTCTGTAGGGGTGTCTTAACACCTATTGCCCTAAAGCCAACTGGTTTGGGAGCCACCAACCCAACACTCGCTACATAGATGGAAGATATTGTATACAAAAAAAAAAAATCAAAGAAAAAATCAGAAAAATTATTCCATTGCTACAAAAAGGTGTGAATTCTGATAAAACTTTAGGACAAAAATATTACTCTCTTCTCAACTGCACTTATGACTGTTGTGGGCAAAAATGAGTTGATTAATATTTTGTTGGCTGTGTATATGGAGAATGGTAAATATAATCGGAGAATTTACTTATTCAGTAATTTAGAAAGAAAGAAAACATCTAGTAACTTGGAGTAGAAGTTTCACCTGAGTAGTCACTAACTTCTTTATTCTCTTTTCTCTTGTCTTTTTGTTTTTGTGTGCATTAGTTTTAACACCTTTTTACTTTTGTAAAATGTTTGTGGGTATCATTGCTGTAAACCCTCACAAGACTACAACTCGTCCACTAGGGACACCTAGGGGTTTAAAGGCTTGTTGCATACGCTAAATGCAACAGTGATCCCTACGAAAATGGCTTAGTTAAATTAAATTTTAAGATGTTTATGTTATTTTATTATGTGTTTTGCTCGAGGACTAGCAAAATGTTAGGTTTGGGGTTGTGATGAGTGGTAAATGTATCATTATTTCCCACTCATTTAACCTAATATTTTATATAGTTTCTTGAGTTTTGTGAATATTTTGATGTGTTTTGTGTTATTTTATAGATAAATAAAGTTTCACAATATTGTATAACAAAAGATTCAAAGATCTAGGGTTGTGACTCGACACAATATTATTATAAAGATGAATTGATTTTCTTATATATGTGTAATAAATCTGTTTGCTAACCTGGAACACGAAAATATGCAAAAGCCTCTGTCGATGGTCATTTTAAGTTTACCACATCAATCTTATTGGTGATCAGACAACAAGAAGCATTAAGCTTAAGACTCAATAAACAAACTAAAGAATTACCCAATATAAAATTAAATCAATTATTAAGTGTGAATATCGTGTTTCATTACTTCCCTAGAATAAAATAAAATGTTGGGGATAGGGGATCCACTTTTAGAAATCTTAAATTATTATAATATAGAAATTGCCGGTATTATCCAATTAAGTTGAACCAGCCATAAAGGCGGTGTTATTATTTATCCATAAACCAGCCATATAGGCGGTAATTATCTATCACCTAAAGACCAGCCATATAGGCGGTGTCACATTATGTTACATAATTAAAACCAGCCATTAAGGCGGAATCAACTTTTAATTCATATTATTAAATCACAATTTCCATATTATAATTGAAGTGAGATTAATCTACCTTTACTATTTTTAATTTAGAAATCTCCCTTATTATAATATATAAATTTGCGTGATAATTACCAACCAGCCATATAGGCGGTATCATGATTAAGTCAAATTAATAAATAATTACCAGTCGACCAACCAGGCGGTATCCTCATTAAGTCAGGTTAAAACCAATTTAAAAATAATTACCAACCGACCAATATAGCGGTATCCTTATTAAGTGAGGTTTTTAATAATTTATATATTATAATTAAGGGAGATTAATCTAAATTATAAAATTAAAAAGCTTCATCTTTACCCCAGCAGAAAAGATGTGAATTCTGATTAAACTTTAGGACAAAAATATTACTCTCTTATCAACTGCATTTGTGACTGTTGTGGGCAAAAATGAGTTGATTAATATTTTGTTGGCTGTGTATATGGAGATAGGCAACTATAATTGGAGAATTTACTTATTCAGTAATTTAGAAAGAAACAAAACAACTAGTAACTTGGAGTAGAAGTTTCACCTGATTAGTCACTAACTTCTTTTTTCTCTTTTCTCTTGTCTTTTTGCTTTTGTGTGCATTAGTTTTAATACATTTTTACTTTTGTAAAATGTTTGTGGGTATCATTGATGTAAACCCTCACGAGACTACAACTAGTCCACTAGGGACACCTAGGGGTTTAAAGGCTTGTTGCATACGCTAAATGCAATCGTGATCCCTACGAAAGTGGCTTAGTTAAATTTAATTATGTTATTTTATTTTGTGTTTTGCTCGAGGACTAGCAAAATGTTAGGTTTGGGGGTGTGATGAGTGGTAAATCTATCACTATTTCCCACTCATTTAACCTAATATTTTATACAGTTTCTTAAGTTTTGTGAATATTTTGATGTGTTTTGTGTTATTGTGTAGATAAATAAAGTTTCAGGACATTCTGGAGGTGATTTGGGGCCAAAACAGTGAAAACAGACAAAAGGGTATTTTGGTCATTTTGGCGCGTCACGACGCAGCCTCTGCTCCATGCTAACGTGCGCCGGGTCCACATGTCGGAATCTGAGAAGTTTGACTTTGCTAACGTGCGTCGTGCCACGTGTCACCATCACATCCAATCTGCTAACGTGCGCCGTGTCATGTGTCATCATCCTACGGTGCCGACAATCGCCATCTCCACGTGTCGCCATGTGTCACTCCACATGTCAGCCACGTCATCGTCCACATCAGCAGTTGACCGAGTCAAAATGCCACATCATCATCAACCAATCACAGTGTGCCACGTGTCACAATCCTACGGTGCCGATAATCCCTTTCGCCATGTGGCGCCACGTAGGCACAATTATTGAATCAAATTATTGAATTACCACGTCATCCGATAAGATTATGAACCGGCCAATTACGCATTGACACGTCATAGCGTCGCGACGCAAGAATAAACTTTGGCGTCGCGACGCTGAGGGCTTACCGAGGCTTATAAATAAAGCTCAAAATTTTAGTTTTAGATGTACATTCATCTCTGAATTCTCTGATGTAAATAGGGAGTTTCTATCTAATTTATTTTAATTTTAGTTTTGTAATTAAAATTTAATTACGTTCTGTAATAATAATAATTTACTTTCTTTACTTTTACAGTTTTTACTATTCAACCATGATGAGGTAACTTCCCCCTGCTAGGGTGAAAGGTAATTCTTTTACTATTGTATTTAGATTAATCTCCCTTAATTATAATATATTCACTATTTAAAATTTGACTTAAAAAGGATACCGCTATATTGGTCGGTTGGCAATTCATTTTAAACTGTTTAAACCTAACTAAGCAAGGATACCGCCAGATTGGTCGGTTGGTAATTAAATTTTCTTACCGCCTATATGGTAGGTTTATTTTGGTTCCGCCTTTATGGCTGGTTGGACTTAATTTGACTTAATCAGGCTACCGCCTATATGGCTGGTTGGTAAAATCATCACAAGTTAATATATTATATTAAGGGAGATATATAATTAGTAATTAGTAAAAGTTGATCCTTTTACTCTAGCATTTTCTTTTATTGTAATTTTCTTTATTTACTTTCCAGCATTTTACTTTTCAGTATTTTACTTTATATCTTTTACTTTTAAGTTTTTACTAGCCCTAGTTATGTGTCGTAACTAAGTTAGTTATCTAGGGTTGTGATGAAGTCTAATATCACCGGTTTATAAGGGGTTATTTTGTAGTTTAGGTAATTTAAAGGTTTACTTATTAAGTCTTAAGCTTAATGCGTCTTGTTAATTGGCCACTAATAAGATTGATCTGGTAAATCTAAAATAAACTTGACAAATGAATTTTAGGTTTTAGCCTTAGACTTAATAGCCCACGATCTTCCTTGAGGATAGATAACCCTTTAATAGATTTCCTTACAGGATAGACATATACCTGTCAGGCGGGGGTAGCCATAATTGGAACTTAAACTTAATGAATCCAGGTAATTTGGTTGACATAGACATATGGTTCAATTGGGTTAAACTGGGTATTTGCGTCTGACCATCGACAGAGGCTTTCGCATAATTTCGTGTTCCAGGTTAGTAAACCAATTTATTACACAAACATGAAATAACCACTTCATCTTTTAAAAAGTATTAGAAAGATTCGAAACCCTAGTTAGTTTCTTAATATTGAATTTTCTTAAACCTACTTTCGTGCAATTTTATTTACTTGTTTTTAAATTTAGAATCATCACCATTTCAAATAAATCAATCAACCTGTTAGATACTAGTAATCATTTGACCTCATAAAATTAATAGATTAGGTATTAAGTCCTCGTGGGATTGATACTTTTTATACTACTTGAACGATACGTGCGCTTGCATTATACGCGTGTGATTATGCACCGGTCAAGTTTTTAACAGATTCCCACGTGTCAAGCTCTCTGCATGCCACGTCGACAATTACTCGCGTCGCGACGCGAGCTGTGGGTCGCGACGCGGACACCCTACTGACGCCTATAAATTTAGCACAATTTCAGATTTCAAATCATGCCTTCCTTGAGTTTTGTAAGGACTTTAAGGATTGCATCTTATGTGTTTAAGTTTTTGTAATTTAAATTAAGCATTTTTACTTTTTGTATTTTTAATTATGTACTTTTACTTTTTGTAATAAAATTTTATTTTATTTTATTTTTGTTCTTTTATGTTCAGTAGTTAATTTATTGCTATGGTAAAGGTGAAGTTTTTTACTTTTATAATTTAGATTAATCTCCCTTAATTATAATATATAAATTATTTAAAACCTCACTTAATAAGGATATTGCTATATTGGTCGGTTGGTAATTATTTTTAAATTAGTTTTAACCTGACTTAATGAGGATACCGCCTGGTTGGTCGGTTGGTAATTAATTATTAATTTGAATTAATCATGATACCGCATATATGGCTGGTTGGTAATTATCACGCAAATTTATATATTATAATAAGGGAGATTTCTAAATTAAAAATAGTAAAGGTAGATTAATCTCACTTCAATTATAATATGGAAATTGTGATTTAATATGAATTAAAAGTTGATTCCGCCTTAATGGCTGATTTTAATTATGTAACATAATGTGACACCGCCTATATGGCTGGTCTTTAGGTGACAGATAATTACCGTCTATATGGCTGGTTTATGGATAAATAATAACACCGCATTTATGGCTGGTTCAACTTAATTGGATAATACTGACAATTTCCATATTATAATAATTTGAGATTTCTAAAAGTGGATCCCATATCCCCCCAGCATTTTATTTTATTCGAGGGAAGTGAAGAAACACAATATTCACACTTAATAATTGATTTAATTTTATATTGGGTAATTCTTTAGTTTGTTTATTGAGTATTAAGTTTAATGCTTTTGTTGTCTGATCATCAATAAGATTGATGTGGTAAACTTAAAATTAACTTGACAAATGGATTTTAGGTTTCAGCCTTAGATTCAATAGCCCACGATCTTCCTTGAGGATAGATAACCCTTTAATAGATTTCCTTACAGGATAGACATATACCTGTCGGGCGGGGGTAGCCATAATTGGAACTTAATCTTAATGAATCCAGGTAATTTGGTTGACATAGACATATGGTTCAATTGGGTTATACTGGGTATTTGCATCTGACCATCGACATAGGCTTTTGCATATTTTCGTGTTCCAGGTTAGCAAACTGATTTATTACACATATATAAGAAAATCAATTCATCTTTATAATAATATTGTGTGGAGTCACAACCCTAGATCTTTGAATCTTTTGTTATACAATATTGTTAAACTTTATTTATCTACAAAATAACACAAAACACATCAAAATATTCACAAAACTCAAGAAACTATATAAAATATTAGGTTAAATGATTGGGAAATAATAATACATTTACCACTCATCACACCCCCAAACCTAACATTTTGCTAGTCCTCGAGCAAAACACAGAATAAAATAACATAAACATCTTAAAATTTAATTTAACTAAGCCATTTTCCTAGGGATCACGGTTGCATTTAGCGTATGCAACAAGCCTTTAAACCTCTAGGTGTCCTTAGTGGACGAGTTGTAGTCTCGTGAGGGTTTACAGTAATGACACCCACAGACATTTTACAAAAGTAAAAAGGTGTTAAAACTAATGCACACAAAAACAGAAAGACAAGAGAAAAGAGAATAAAGAAGTTAGTGACTACTCAGGTGAAACTTCTACTCCAAGTTACTAGATGTTTTCTTTCTTTCTAAATTACTGAATAAATAAATTCTCCGATTATATTTACCATTCTCCATATACACAGCCAACAAAATATTAATCAACTTATTTTTGCCCACAACAGTCATAAGTGCAGTTGAGAAGAGAGTAATATTTTGTCCTAAAGTTTTATCAGAATTCACACCTTTTTGTAGCAATGGAATAATTTTTCTGATTTTTCTGATTTTTTCTTTGATTTTTTTTTTGTATACAATATCTTCCATCTATGTAGCGAGTGTTGGGTTGGTGGCTCCTAAATCAGTTGGCTTTCGGGCACCAGGTGTTAAGACACCTCTACGGACTTAATTACTCAGACTTCAAATATATATATTTTTGCAACATCTTTGATCCATGTAGCGAGCTTTGGGCCAGTGACTCCCAAACCAGTTGGCTTTAGGGCACTAGGTGTTAAAACACCCTTACAGACTTAATAACTCGGATCTCATACGTTTTTATTCATTGCTTTTTGAGATGCTTCCTCTAATTAAACTAGAGCACTGAATATTACAAACTTTTCAATTTCAGCTTATGTCTGTATGTCACCATGCATGTTGATAATACCTGCCAACTGAGTATATGAAGATCCATTTTAGTCAGTTTTATGGAGAATTTACAAATTAAATAATTCAAAAAGAAATAAACAAAAATTAACTTGTTTCGAAAATGGGTTGAATACGTATCAGGAGTGGGAACTCCTTACACAACTATCTTTTACCAATTTCACCTTTTTAGTCAAAATAAAAACAAAAACGCAAATATTTTGTAATTTTTGAAAAATTTTCAATTTTTTTTGTATTTTTCGAAAAAATTTGGACTAAAAATACAAACAACACACCACTAAAAATAAGATATTGATCAACTAATTCCCTCCCTCAAACATAAATGAGACATTGTCCCCAATGTCTTAAACAGTAGAATGAGAGTTTAGAAGATAGTACCTGGTTAATGAAATTCTACACGAAAAGTTAAAGGTTAAGATCCAGATTAATACGACGTCTCTTACCACGATCGTCCTCGGACCAATTCATCTTTGAAAGGATAGGGTCAATTTGTGGTTCATAGGCTAAGATTTGGTCAATTAGATCCGGAGCAGTTCTGGCAGTAAAGATGAGTTCTTTCATAGGTTTTGTCACGAACCCATTTCTCCGTCCATCAACAAGAAACACACAAAGAAAATCATAAAATCCTTCAACGTTGTACAATCCAAGCGGTTTCTGGTGTATGTTCAAGTTTGCCCAAGATAACACTATAAAAATTTCCTCCAATGTACCCAAGCCATCTGGCAAAGCAATAAAAGTATTAGCACGGTTAATCATTTCTACCAGTCATTCAGACATACCTGGCACGATCAGTTCCTCTCCGTTTGATTGTCCAATAAGATTTGCCTCCACCAAGGGTTTTGGGATGATTCCCAAAACGTGACTGCCTCCTTCCTGTACGGCTTTTGAAACAATCCTCATTAGTCCAAGATTGCCTCCGCCATATACTAAGTGCATATTCCTTGCAGCTAAGACTCGACCCAATTCATGTGCTGCTTTTACATATTGTGGCTTAACACCAACACTAGTACCGTAAAACACACAGATGTTTTCAACTCGTCTTCTTGAAGTGGTTTCCATGTTTTACTATGGATGTCTTCAAAAGTGCAATGATGAGTTGAATTTATAACACCTGAAAATAGTGAGTAAAATAATAGCACTAGTACCTGCCAAATGACAATTATTAGTTAACAGTAAAATAAATCGTGATAGTCAAAAAGGTCTGGATCCTGTCGGAGAAAATAAAAGAAAATAACAAAATAAATTACAATTATTAGGAAAAGACAAAGAGATATAATATGTACAAGAAACGTAGTGGCTTGATTGACGTCTATGCGTCAGGGAAAAGCTTCCCATCCAATTTTCTTATAAATTGGCAAACATGGTCTTTTTGAGTCAGATTCCCGAGACTTAATTGTTGTCTTTCTTTTTGGTATTGTGCATATAACACACGAATTTCATGATACACATATCCATTGGGATGCGTCTCAAGAGTTTTAGATATATCATCCAAAGACTCCTTACTCAAGCCATCCCTAATGAAATTAATATTATCTTCGCGGTTATCAGACACCATTCCTAAAGAACGACAACGAGTATCACAAAACATACGAGCACATTTATAACAAACACACATTCTTTTGGCTCTTCTCTTTTTAGCATAGATGCTCCTTCCTAAACCAGGCAGATGTGAAATAAAAGAGTGATAAGACTCACCTGCCAATCAGACCCGTGCTTCAATAATCCAACGAATGTCAGTAGGAATACCTTTGATCATCAGTAACCTCATCCGTTCTAAGTGAGCTTTATAGACTTTCATCAGAGATTTTTGAGGGAGAGAAGGAAATTGTTTATGAAGATTTACGAGAGCTTCTTCCATCGTGAAATGACTTTACCTGCAAAAATTAAACACACAAAATAAAACACACCAGATCACAATATATACACAAATTACATGGGTTGCCTCCCTGCGAGCGCTAAGTTTAACGTCTTCAGCTAGATGTGACTTCTCGAACGTTAGGCTGGATCTGAAAGTGTGACACTTTCTTTTTGACGCTCAAATGATTCTCCCAGTAGTGTTTAACACGCTTGTTTTTAACCTTGAAAGTTTTGTTGGAGTCAGGATCATGTATCTCAACGGCTCTATCTGGTAAAACCTTGGTGATCACAAATGGACCTGACCACCGTGATTTTGGCTTCCATGGGAAGAATTTCACCCTTGATTTGTTTAACAGTACCTTTTGCCCTGGTTCCAGTTGTATGCGCACTAACTTTTCATCCTGTCTCTTCTTGGCCTTTTCTTTGTACAATTTGGCATCCTCAAAAGGCTGATTATGAAATTCCTCCAATTCGTTGAGCTGGTGGAACTTTTTCTCTTTTGTTGCTTGTAGTGCAAGAATTGGCTCCACAGGCAATTGACATGTTTTAAGTTTGTCAGTAGAACTTTGCATTGCATTGGAGTTCTGAATGGTACTGTGTATCACATCAAGTCTGAAACATTCCTCATTCTTTTCATCATCTGGGAAATTCATGGCCTTGAAAACATTGAATGTTACTTCTTGGTCTTGTACCCTCATGGTTTGTTCTCATTTATGTACATCAATAATGGTTCGACCTGTAGCCAAAAATGGTCTCCCAAGAATGATCGGCACGTCTTCGTCTTCCTCCATATCAAGGACAATAAAATCTGCTGGGAAAATGAATTTGTCAACTTTGACCAGCACATCTTCAACTACGCCTCTTGAAAATACGAGTGTTCTATCAGTAAGTTGTAGAGAGACTGAAGTTGGCATTTTTTCTCCAATCTGCAGTTTCCTGAAAATAGAAAAAGGCATTAAGTTAACACTCGCATCTAAATCACATAAAGCCATACCAAAATTATGTTCTCCTATGATGCAAGGAATGGTGAAACTGCCAGGATCTTTCAACTTTTGGGGAAGCTTCCTTTGAATGATAGCACTGCATTCTTCTAATAATGCTATTGTCTCTTAATCTCTCAATCTCTGCTTCCGTGAAAGAATGTCTTTCATGAATTTTACATAGCTGGGCATTTGTTCCAAGGCTTCTGCAAATGGAATGTTAATGTGCAGCTTTTTGAACACCTCCAGGAAACGAGCAAACTGCTTGTCCAGGATACCGCCTATATGGCTGGTTGGTAATTATCAGGCAGATTTATATATTATAATAAGGGAGATTTCTAAATTAGAAATAGTAAAGGTAGATTAATCTCACTTCAATTATAATATGAAAATTGTGATTTAATAATATGAATTAAAAGTTGATTTTGCCTTAATGGCTGGTTTTAATTATGTAACATAATGTGACACCGCCTATATGGCTGGTCTTTAGGTGATAGATAATTACCGCCTATATGGCTGGTTTATGGAAAAATAATAACACCGCCTTTATGGCTGGTTCAACTTAATTGGATAATACTGGCAATTTCCATATTATAATAATTTGAGATTTCTAAAGGTGGATCCCCTATCCCCAACATTTTATTTTTATTCTAGGGAAGTGATGAAACACAATATTAATAGGCTTAATAATTGATTTAATTTTATATTGGGTAATTCTTTAGTTTGTTTATTGAGTCTTAAGCTTAATGCTTATTGTTGTCTGATCACCAATAAAATTGATGTGGTAAACTTAAAATGAACTTGATGAAGATATTTTAGGTTTCAACCTTAGATTTAATAGCCCACGATCTTCCTTGAGGATAGATAACCCTTTAATAGATTTCCTTACAGGATAGACATATACCTGTCGGGCGGGGGTAGCCATAATTGGAACTTAATCTTAATGAATCCAAGTAATTTGGTTGACATAGACATATGGTTCAATTAGGTTATACTGGGTATTTGCATCTGACCATCGACAGAGGCTTTTGCATATTTTCGTGTTCCAGGTTAGCAAACTGATTTATTACACATATATAAGAAAATAAATTCATCTTTATAATAATATTGTGTGGAGTCACAACCCTAGATCTTTGAATCTTTTGTTATTTTCCTTAGTATTTTCTTTTGTATCTTTAAGTATTTTATTTATCAAATTCATATTCAACCAACAAAAGCAATCATTATTTTCTCCCTGGAATGGGGGTTCCATTCTGTCAAGCTTTTGGGCGATATATTTGATTTGTACTCCCCAAAACAGTGATGTTTCTCCTGAATGCCTGAGATCTTCAATTTGGGCAAACAGTTGCTCCTCCATTTGCTCTGCTTCTTGCTCCACCTTTTCTTCACATATGTATTTTAGGATTTCCGCATTCAATTCTTTATCTGTCATCTGTGAAATGCATGCTCCATAAGTGCCACCTTGAGGATGTAAAGAAATGTCAGATTTTAGGTCTTCATCCTATGATATGACTGGCTCAGGTTGCTCGTCTTCAAACATTAGTGCAAAACATTCTCCAATATCTTCATTTTGAGGATGGAAAGTTTCATCCTCCCTTGTTGGTGCAGTTGGTACAAATAGCTCATCTTCTTCATCCTCGTCAGAGTCAGAATAATAAAAATCAAACCGAGATTCTGTTGGTTTGGGCTCCAGAACTGATACCTCAGATTCCTGATTCTTCTCAGCCTCATCCTCTGCTAAAGTGTCATCGTGAAATGCTTGGTACTCAAAGGCTTCATCAGTGTCATCTGAAAATGCTCCTTGAGGTATGTAGCTCTGATTTTCTATTAATTGTCTCGTTTGTTCTGTCAGTCTCTGAATGGATGCTGATTGTATCTGAATACTTTCGAATTGATTTTGGACTGATTCAAGTATTGTATCCAACTTTTCGTCTTGTTTCTTGAACCAATCTTTGAGCATGTCAACCATCTGATCTTCCTCTGATGGTTCTGGTTCTTGATGAAAATCGTAGATGGATGGTGGATAAGATGGAAAGTATGATGGTTCTTCGTACCTTGAATGATTTCAATAATTCTGCCACTCTGAAAGGTATATACATTGATTGCTCGGGTGGTTAACATCACATATCACACATCTCCCCATTTCATTCTGATGAGCAAATGTAGTATTGCTTGATTCTGACATCCAGTGATAGTTGTTGGGCTAGACAACAGGCCTCAGAAAATCATTTTGTTGCTCACAGATTTGGGGTGTATCTTCTAGTAAAGCTCGTGATCTCTCAATCTCCCAATAATGTTCCATTTTTCAACCACCTAAAAACAAAAGAAAGAAATAAAAATTACAGATAAAAATAAAGAAAATTAGATACAAGTAAATTAGATAGCTTCAAAATTAATAACTCAAGAAAAATAAGTCCCCGGCAACGGCGCCAAAAACTTGACCGGCGTAAACACACACGTATAACGCAAGCGCACGTATCGTTCAAGTAGTATAATAATATCGATCCCACAAAGACTTAATTAATACTGTTGTTATTAATTATTGATACTATTTATTTACAGGTATCTAATTATAGGGAGAAAAAAATGATTGCTTTTGTTGGTTGAATATGGATTTGATAAATAAAATACTTAAAGATACAAAAGAAAATACTAAGGAAAATAACAAAAGATTCAAATATCTACGGTTGTGACTCCACACAATATTATTATAAAGATGAATTGATTTTCTTATATATGTGTAATAAATCAATTTGCCAACCTGGAACACGAAAATATGCAAAAGCCTTTGTCGATGGTCAGATGCAAATACCCAGTATAACCCAATTGAACCATATGTATATGTCAACCAAATTACCTGGATTCATTAAGATTAAGTTCCAATTATGGCTACCCCCGCCCGACAGGTATATGTCTATCTTGTAAGGAAATCTATTAAAGGGTTATCTATCCTCAAGGAAGATTGTGGGCTATTGAATCTAAGGCTGAAACCTAAAATCACTTTGTCAAGTTCATTTTAAGTTTACCACATCAATCTTATTGGTGATCAGACAACAAGAAGCATTAAGCTTAAGACTCAATAAACAAACTAAATAATTACCTAATATAAAATTAAATCAATTATTAAGTGTGAATATTGTATTTCATTACTTCCATAGAATAAAATAAAATGATGGGGATAGTGGATCCACTTTTAGAAATCTCAAATTATTATAATATGGAAATTGCCAGTATTATCCAATTAAGTTGAACCAGCCATAAAGGCGGTGTTATTATTTTTCCATAAACCAGCCATATATGCGGTAATTATCTGTCACCTAATGACCAGCCATATAGGCGGTGTCACATTATGTTACATAATTAAAACCAGCCATTAAGACGGAATCAACTTTTAATTCATATTATTAAATCACAATTTCCATATTATAATTGAAGTGAGATTAATCTACATTTACTATTTCTAATTTAGAAATCTCCTTTATTATAATATATAAATCTGCGTGATAATTACCAACCAGCCATATAGGCGGTATCCTGATTAAGTCAAATTAATAATTAATTACCAACCAGTCGGTATCCAATTTAGTCCGATTAAAACCAATTTATAATAATTACCAACCGGCCAATATAGCGGTATCCTCAATTAGTCAGATTTTAACTAGTTTATATATTATAATTAATGGAGATTAATCTAAATTAGAAATAGTAAATGTAGATTAATCTCACTTCAATTATAATATGGAAATTGTGATTTAATAATATGAATTAAAAGTTGATTCCTCCTTAATGGCTGGTTTTAATTATGTAACATAATGTGACACCGCCTATATGGCTGGTCTTTAGGTGACAGATAATTACCGCCTATATGGCTGGTTTATGGAAAAATAATAACACCGTCTTTATGGCTGGTTGAACTTAATTGGATAATACTGGCAATTTCCATATTATAATAATTTGAGATTTCTAAAGGTGGATCCCATATCCCCAGCATTTTATTTTTATTCTAGGGAAGTGATGAAACGCAATATTAATAGGCTTAATAATTGATTTAATTTTATATTGGGTAATTCTTTAGTTTGTTTATTGAGTCTTAAGCTTAATGCTTCTTGTTGTCTGATCACCAATAAGATTGATGTGGTAAACTTAAAATGAACTTGACGAAGAGATTTTAGGTTTCAGCCTTAGATTTAATAACCCACGATCTTCCTTGAGGATAGATAACCCTTTAATAGATTTCCTTACAGGATAGACATATACATGTCGGGCGCGGGTAGCCATAATTGGAAATTAATCTTAATGAATCCAGGTAATTTGGTTGACATAGACATATGGTTCAATTAGGTTATACTGGGTATTTGCATCTGACCATCGACAGAGGCTTTTGCATATTTTCGTGTTCCAGGTTAACAAACTGATTTATTACACATATATAAGAGAATCAATTCATCTTTATAATAATATTGTGTGGAGTCATAACTCTAGATCTTTGAGTCTTTTGTTATTTTCCTTAGTATTTTCTTTTGTGTCTTTAAGTATTTTATTTATCAAATCCACATTCAACCAACAAAAGCAATCATTCTTTTCTCCATATAATTAGATACATGTAAATAAATAGTATAAATAATTAATAACAACAGTAGGAATTAAGTCCTCGTGGGATCAATATTTTTATACTACTTGAATGATATGTGCGCTTGTGTTATACGCGTGTGTTTACGCCGGTCAAGTTTTTGGCGCCGTTGCCGGGGACTTAATTTAAATTACAAAAACTTAAACACACAAGATGCAATCCTTAAATTCCTTACAAAACTCATGGAAGGCATGATTTGAATTCTAAAATCGAGCTGAATTTATATACGTCAGTAGGGTGTCTGCGTCGCGACGCGCAGCTCACGCCGCGACGCGGGTGATTGACGACGTGGCATGCGTAGAGCTTGACACGTGGGATTCTGGATAAGGTGATAAGGTGACACGTGGTAAGGCGGCTATGAGCTGAATGATTGAGCTGACATGGCGATGATGTGGCGCTGACGTGGCGACATGTGGCGAAAAAGACTGTCGGCACCATATGATTGCGACACGTGGCACACTGTGATTGGCTGATGATGATGTGGCGATGACGTGGCACGTTGACTCGGTCAACTTGTGATATGGATGATGATGTGGCTGACACGTGGAGTGACACATGGCAGCATGTGGCGATGGCGATTGTCGGCACCGTAGGATGATGACACGTAGCACGGCGCACGTTAGCAGATCGTTTGTGATGTTGACATGTGGCACGACGCACGTTAGCAAAGTCAAACTTCTCAGATTCTGACATGTGGACCCGACACACGTTAGCATGGATCGGCGCACGTTAGGCGTCGCGACGCCAAAGTCTTGTGCGTCGCAACACGCTAAAATTACCAAAATGCTTTTTTTGTCCTTTTTCACTGTTTTGGCTCCAAATCACCTCCAGAATGTCCTGAAACTTTATTTATCTACAAAATAACACAAAACACATCAAAATATTTACAAAACTCAAGAAACTATACAAAATATTACGTTAAATGAGTGGAAAATAATGTTACATTTACCACTCATCAGGTTCTTAATGGGACTCACCAGCCGACTTGCAGGGGAAGAAACCTCCATGGGGCCGATTTACCCGAGACTTCTATAATAAAGGGGACCATTCAGCCATACCCAAGACAGATGGTCTGATGGTTCTCAACGGGACTCACCAGCTGACTCGCAGGGGAAGAAACCTCTCTAGGTCCAGTTTACCCGAGACTCTTGCAATCAAGGGGGCCATTCGGCCATACCCAAAGCAGGTGGTCTGATGGTTCTCAGCGGGATTCACCAGCTGACTCGTAGGGGAAGAAACCTCTATGGGTCTGGTTTACCCGAGGTGCTCCTCAAAAATATGAGCCATGGGGTAGTAACGCTCCGACCTCGGGGATTTGATAATGACACCCGGGATTTGTGTGCCACGAGGGGTTCGCACTTTTCCCGCATGTATTTCATCCTTTGATGCGTTCTGGATCCTCAAAAGTGAAAGTAACCAGATCGGAACATTTCCACCTGGGGGTTTGATAATGACACCCGGGATTGGCGTGCCACGGGCTTGGTGCCCTTCCCAGTTACCGATCACCTCTTCGCATCGAGCATATCCCAAAAATATTGAACATGACTTTCGCATTCAATTAAGCAACAAGTAAGGTGGACAAGCTTTTTAATTCAGAAAGAGAAAATCATGTTCATATTAATGGGACCTGTTGTCATTCTTACAACTCTTGGTGGGTCATCTCAAGAGAGGTTTTGCAAAAATTTTCTGGTTCAGCTCATCCAATAACTCTTGGGGTTCAAAAAGGTCTACTGGAAGTACTTACTCAGCATTCCAAGGCTTCTTGAGCCGGGTACCGTCCAACTGCTCCAAAAGATAGGTACTCGGTCTTACTATCTCCACCACTATGTATGGCCCTTCCCATTTGGCGCCCAATGAACCTTCCTCAGGTCTTCGGGTATTCAATGTGACCCTCCTTAAAACCAAATCTCCAGGGAGGAAAGATCGAACCTGAACCTTCTTATTGTAGAAACGTGCCATTCTATGATGACAGACAGCCGCTTTTATAGTCGACTTTTCCCGCTTTTCTTCAATTAGGTCGAGATGATTCCTGATGAGTTCTTCATTCTGTTCGGTCTCAAAATGCCGGACCCGGTGGGTGAACATCCCGATCTCTGCTAGAATAACTGCTTCACATCCGTAAGCCAAATAAAAAGGTGTCTCCCCGATGGAGTCCTTGAAGGTTGTCCGATGTGCCCATAACACTTCCGATAATTCTTCGACCCACAACCCCTTACAAGATCCCAGCCAGGCATTCAAATTTGTCTTGATCGTTTTGTTGGTAGCCTCGACCTGCCCGTTGGACTTGGGATGAGTAGGTGAAGCGAATCTCAAGGCGATCTGAAGGTCTTCACAGAGCTTTCTGAAACCCTTGCTGTCGAACTGCTTCCCATTATCAGTGATGATGGCTCGGGGAATTCCGAACCAGTAGATGATACTTTTTTTTACAAAATCTGTTGTTTTCTTCTTTGTGATTGCAGTCAGCGGTTCGGCCTCTACCCAATTGGTGAAATAGTCAATGGCAACAATGGCGTATTTGGCTTGTCCCCGCCCCGTTGGCATTGGCCCGATGATGTCCAGCCCCCACTGGGTGAACGGCCAGGGGCTGACCAGTGAAGTCAACTACTCTGCTGGCTGGTGATGAATTTTTGCATTCTTCTGGCATCCTTCACATTTTTGAGCTACCTTCATCCTGTCTTGGTGCATGGTCAGCCAGTAGAATCCATGCCTCAACGCCTTATATGCAATAGACTACCCCCCGGCATGACTCCCACATATACCCTCATGAATCTCTCGGAGCACATAATCGGCTTCCTCTGTCGCGAGGCATCTCAAAAGCGGTACCGTATACCCCTTCTGGTACAGTACTCCTTCAATCAGGCAAAACTTAGAGCTTCGGTACCTCAACTTTCTCACTTCCTTCCTATCTTCAGGTATCTCCCCGGTCGCTAAATATTTCTTGATGGGTCCATCCAAGAGGCCTCATCTCCTACCTCCACTTCTATTACTTATGGCTTCCCAACACTCATTTCCTGTAAACAAATCAAAGGGATGGTTTCGGGCTTCTCTGATTTAATGGAGGATGCTAACCGGGCTAGCGAGTCTACCTAATGGTTACTTTCTCGACCAATCTGCTCGAACCGCACACTACCAATTTCTCCGACCAACTTCTTTACCTTGGCAATATAGGCCACCATGTTAGGCTCTCTAGCCTGAAACTCACCCCTCAGCTGCTGGATGGCCAAATGGGAGTCGCTCTTCACGATCACATCTCGGACACCCACTACCGTACACAATCTCAACCCAGCCAAAATGACCTCATACTATGCTTCATTATTGGTGGCCTTGAAAGCAAATCTCAAGGCGTAGACCACTTCTTCGCCATCACTACTCCACAACATGACCTCGACCCCGCAACCTTGTGAACTAATAGAACCGTCCACCGAAAACTCCCACTTGGTCTCTGAAATTTCTAAAATTTATGGTCCATTAAACTCGGCCATAAAATCTGCTAGAGCCTGCCCTTTTACCATTGCTCTCGGTAAATAAGATATGTCGTGCTCACTCAATTCTACCAACCACTTTACTAACCAGCCTGAAACCTCTGGCTTATGCAGGATCTGCCTCAAGGGGTAGTCGGTATATACCCCAATAGGATGAGCTTGAAAGTAAGGTCGCAGCTTCCTGACAGCCGTAACCAATGACAGTGCCACCAGTTCATGAGCTGGATATCTTGTCTCTGCATCCAGCAGGGCTTTGTTAATGTAATACACCGGTCTTTGGATCTTATCGGCCTCCTACACTAGCACCGAGCTCACAACATATTTAGAAACAGCTAAGTATAAGAACAAAGTCACACCCGGGATCGATTTGGCCAAGAGCGGGGGTTGGGCTAAGTACATTTTGAGCTGCATAAAGGTTTCCTCGCATTCTTCCGTCCAGCTGACATCATTCTTAACCTTCTTGATCAACTTAAAAAATGGATGACATTTTTCGGTTGCACGAGATATGAAGCGGTTTAGTGCAGCCACTCGGCCCGTTCAGCTTTGCACCTCTTTGACAGTCCTGGGAGATTTCAAATCCAGAACTGCTTGGATCTTCTGCGGGTTAGCCTCTATTCCTCGCGCACTGACCATGTACCCCATAAAATTTCCCGATGCTACACCGAATGCACACTTCTCTGGGTTCAGCCTCATGCTATGCTTTCTTATCAGCTCAAAAGTTTCTGCGAGGTCGGCCAAATGACCCTCTGGTTCCATGGTCATCGTTATCATGTCATCAACATATACTTGCATGGTTCTACCGATGAGGAGATTAAAGACTTTGTTCACCAACCTTTGGAATGTAGCCTCTGCATTCTTTAAGCCGAAATGCATCACCTTATAACAGTATAGCCCCCGATCTGTGATGAAAGTTGTCTTCTCCTCGTCCCCGGGATGCATTTTTACCTGGTTATATCCTGAAAAGGCGTCCATGAAACTGAGCAGTCCATGACATGCAGTCGAATCTACCAGCTAATCCACTTTCGGGAGTGTGAAACTATCCTTCGGACAGAAGTCCACACACATCCTCCACTTCCCACTAGGTTTCTTCACTAAAACCACGTTTGATACCCACTCCGGATATTTTACCTCCCTGATAAAACCGGCCTTTAACGATCCCTAAACCTCGGTTGCTACCGCCTCACAACACTCATAATTGAATATTCTTCTCTTTTGTTTGACCGGCTTGTCAGCCGGATCCACTGCTAAATGGTGGCTGATGAACTTAGGGTCTATCCCGGGCATGTCACTATGCCCCCAAGCAAATATATCTATGTACTGCTTTAAAAACTTTAGAAGGTCTTGCTTCAGGTTTTCATCCAAACCCGCTCATACCTTAATGACTTTCCCTGGGCCGAAGAGTTTCACTGACTCCAACTCTTCTGTTGTCCCCAATCGAGCAAACCTCTCGGACCGTGCATCTGGAGACTCATTTGTCTCCTCCTCCTCCTCATTTCTTCTCGTCTTCTGACTATCATTCTCAATACAATGAGTCTCTTTTGAAACGGTGGTGAAGCAACTCTTGGCTATCTCCTGACTTCCACATACATTCATGATCCCGGCTCGGGTTGGAAACTTCAGTTTCAAATAATAATACGACATGGCGGCCTTTGTTTTCATCATGAAAGGTCGGCCCACAATGACCTGGTAACTGCTCATACAGTCCACCAATGTGAAGTCTATCATGATCGTTCGGGTGTGTGGGGAAGTTCTGACTATCATGGCTAACTGTATCCTGCCCAGAAAGATGACTATTGCTCCCCCAAACCCATACAAGGGTGTCTCGTCTTAGGTCACTGTATCATATTCTATCCCCAGTCCGTCTAGGGCTTCCTTGGAGATTATGTCGACTGCGCTCCCTGGATCCACCAAGATCCTATCTAACTCAGCTCATCATATCACCGCCTTAATTATTAGTGCATCGTTATGCGGAAAACTCACCCCATGGACATCCTCGTCGGTGAACATTATAGGGGCCGACTGATCTCTTTGCACACTCGAGGCCTGTCCCACCGACAACACCTCCGACCTTTGGATCCTGCTGTAACTCTTTCTTGACCGATTCAAGTCTCCGGCCAGTGTCCTCCCTCCGGTGATGGTATACATCTTTATGTGCCCCTACCGCTGTCTGGCCGCCATGGCCCTCTGGTCAATGTACTCATTCAGATAGTCGTTCTGCGCTAGATTTTCCATTTGCTCCCGCAGGTCCTTGCAACCTTCCGCTGATTGTCCCTTTTATATTATGATGCACACAATAATATTTATCACTCTTCTTTTCCACCAGATACTTCCTCAGATCGAGCTCCATCAAGAGGTTCCTACCTTGAATTTCCTTCATGATTTGAGCCATCGGCTTGTTCAAAGGCGTATACCCTGCTCCTCCGGCCACATGATTTACTTGTATATGAGCTCTCCTCTCTTGTGGCGTATTGTTGGGAGGCATCGGCCTGAACTCCCTTTGTCTTGGAGGAGGATTCCTCAACTCTCTATCCGGCCTTCGCGGCATCTCCGACCTCAACACGTTTTTCCTTTTGAACCCCTCTCTTCTGGGCGAACTTCTCCTCTTCCTCCATCAAAACAAACTTCCTAGCCAACTCGAGAGCAGTGGCATAGTCTGGTATGTCCTGGACCCTCAAGTGAGTCCACAATCTCCCGACCTTCAGGGCCCCCTTGAGACTTTCTAGAGCCTCTGTCGACTCATACGCCTCGACCTCGAGCACCATGTTGTGGTATCTTTTAATAAAGCTCTTCAGGGGCTCATCATCCCCATATTTCATTAGTCTCAACTCTCCTACCGTCTTCTTTGGGACACATGCTCCTTTGAAGTGTCAGATAAAAGACTTCATGAGTTGAGAGAAAATGCTAATACTTCCTGGAGTTAGACTTCTAAACCACAAAATCACGGGCCCCCCTAGGGTTAAAGGGAAAACCATGCATATGGCTTCTCCCACCATTCCCTGGACTTCCATTAACATGAAAAAACTCTCAATGTGAGACTTAGGGTCAGTGTGCTCCATGTAGGAGCTCATAGAGGGAATGGTGAACCGCCTATGAAATTCAGCGGATATGATTTCTTCTGTGAAGGGAGATGCCGCCTCCCCGTCCCGACCATCCCTTTTATCCGTCTTCAAGTTATCTTCACACTTTCTTATTTCCTTTCTGAACCAAGCTTTCATATGGTTGTCAGTGGCCTCGCATTGTCTCCCGCGAGCTCCGTCACTCCTGTCACTCCGAGCGCGACATGTTTCGTGACTGGATGCCTCTCGATCCCCTCCGCCATGTCTCTTATCTTCTCCCTTCTTAGAGTGTGGGCTAATACTTGAAGACTCTGGCGTTCGCCTCTCTTATTCTTCCCCCCAAATTCTTTCCGTTGGCTAGGCTCTCGCTATCACCACTGACCTCACCCTCTGTGGATCCTTCCTCCCGAATCCATCGTCACCACTTAAGTCTACCACCTTTTTCCCTTCTGATATCTCATTTCTCCTCTGACTTGGACCAGCCTCCAACCTTTCATTATTCATTTTTCTAGCCTTTCCAGCTTTTCCAACATGGCCTTCATGAGGGTCTAGTTCTCCTCCATATCCTTCCGCATGCTTTCCTCCATTTTTCTCATACACTCTGTTGTTGAACTCTCCGACGATCTATGGTTCCCATATTCCGCCATCGTCCTACCACGCTAGTTGTTTTTTGCTCTTTCCCCATAGACGGCGCCAACTGTTGACGGATGATTTTCGTCCCAGAGATAGTTTCGAGATAACCCTCTCGAGACAACCTTCCATTAACCTTGAATTTGTTTGGTTATGTGGAGACCAAAGGCAAATTTAGCGAAAAACATGACAAACACAAGAAATCGATCAGAGAGTATTTAACGTGGTTCGGCGGAGCTAATCTTGCCTACGTCCATTGGCACAAAGTGGGGTGGGGGTTTGTTTTATTACCAAACCGAGCTCGGCCGACCTGTTTTAGCGAAGGTCTAAAGAAACCGTGCAGTTTGTTCTCTTTCAATATTTCTTACAAATAATTCTCAAATGGAAAAATTTTGTAACCCTTACAAATGTGATCAACCTTCCCTTATATACTAATGGATATTCAACACTGTTTCCACATCTTTGTGACGCCAGCCCTGCAGGTCTGCGGATTTTTGGCGATTTGACAGGTTCTCTTCCCCAATCTGCCATCATCGAAAGCAAAGTCTACCCTCTGATTTCCCGTCACATCACGCTGTAAAAGTACATTGTCAAACTTTTTCATTAGTGATGACAGTCTGTCGAATTTCGAATGTGAGAGTTGATTTTGGAGGGAAAAATCCAACTACTCTGATCCCACGTCGATCTTCAAGAGGTCGGCCAAGTGACCTGCCGGGCTTCCCAGACTACTTCCGCCCTGACCCGAAATATCCGAACTCACCAACTTGTTCCAGAAAGCAAGACAGAACCCAGCCGAGCTTCCGGTCTAATGTGGTCGGCCTCGGCTCTGATGTTTGTCGGTCTATAAAGTATGTGACATGTTGCTTCCTCTGGTCGGTCATACCGAGAAAAACTTACCTGAGTTCCAAGCCGGGTTGCAGAACAAAATCTACTCTCTGACCCCTGGTCCTCCGGAAGAGGAGAATTTCCTTATCTGCCCTTATCGAACTGTTCAAAAACCTTAACCGCAGAAATCCCCATCAACATATATAATTAGAATTCATCATCGAAATTTAAAAAATAAATCACATATATTCTTATGATCGAAGAGATTCACAATATTATTAATTGATTTAAAATAAACCACTTATTTATTTATTTTTTTAATAAAAAATTAAGTTAAAAAATTCTTAAAATTTCAGCTAAATTCAAATTTTTAAAATAAAAGCTACAGAAGTTACATTATAAAAAACTCACAATTCCTCATAAATTTGTCAGAAATTCACAAAGCCCAAAGCCGTTTAAGTTTTTGGAATTGATTGAATTTTCGCCCAACTTTATGAGGGAGTTTCCCAAATAATTAAGATAGAAAAATTCAAGTAGCAAGAATTTTGGATTTGTAAATGGACCCAGAAACAGTTTATGGTTAAAGATGAGATGATGTAGTGAGTGTTACCACTGAAGAGAAGACAAGTTTGAATAATATTTTTCTCTTACTATTCATAATGCCATTAAGCATTATATATACACAATGTTTAAAATTTGAAATACAAAAAAGATTACAATAAAAGGAAAGGATTAATTACTAGATAAATGTTACAAATTTAAAGATTTGAGATCCCTTGATTTTATCCCTTTAATTACTCATCTTGATTGTGTAATCTTATCATGCCCCCGCAAGATGGACGGTCGTGGAGAGAGTCCGATCTTGGACTTTAGTGTGTTGAAAGGAGACCGAGCAAGTGGTTTGGTAAGGGCGTCTGCTAGTTGATCAGCTCCAGTGATGTGGGAGACCCGGAGTAGACCAGTTTGAACTTGTTCCCGGATGAAGTGGTAGTCAAGCGCTACGTGTTTCATTCGCGAGTGGAACACAGGATTGGAGCATAAATTGGTTGCACCAACATTGTCACAGTAGATGACTGATTGGGGAGAGAGAGTGATGCCAAGTTCGGTAAGAAGAGCACAAATCCATCTAATTTCTGCAGCAGTGGAGGCTACTGATCGGTACTCAGCTTCAGTGGAGGAGCGAGCAACCGTGCGTTGTTTCTTGGAGCTCCAGGAAATAGGATTGTGACCAAGATATACTATGTAAGCACCAGTGGAGGTGTAATCATCCTTATTACCAGCCCAATCAGCATCGGAGAAGGCATGAAGTGCGAGAGGGGAGTTGTGGCGGAGGAATATGCCATGGTCCAGAGTGCCACAGAGATATCGCAGTAATCGCTTGACTGCATGCCAATGATCAGTGGTCGGTTGATGCATAAACTGAGAAAGTTTGTTCACTGTATAAGCAATGTCCGGTCGAGTGAGGGAGAGATACTGGAGGCTGCCGACAACAGTTCTGTACTCGGTCGGATCAGGTAAAGGAGATCCAGAATGTAATGTGAGTGTCGGGTTTGTTGCTAGAGGAGTTGGGGCTGGCTTGGCGTCAATCATGTGGGTTCTGTTGAGCAGATCGGCAATGTACCTGCGTTGACTTAGGAAAAGATCATTTTTGTGAGTAGTGACCTCCACCCCAAGGAAAAAGCAAGTTGGCCAAGATCCTTGAGAGAGAAGCGCTGTGAGAGTTGGGTAATGAATCTGTGGACAGCTTGAACATTATTCCCGGTAATGATGATGTCGTCGACATAGACTAAGAGATATAATGTGGTGTTGCTTTTGTTGAAGATGAACAGTGAGGTGTCGGCGTGTGAGTTGGTGAAGCCGGACTGTAGAAGAAATTGACGTAGTTCATGGTACCATGCTCGAGGGGCCTGTTTGAGACCGTAGATGGCCTTTTTAAGTTTACAGACGTGATGGGGATGATCTTGATCAATGAAGCCAAGAGGTTTGGACATATAGACATCTTCAGTGAGAGTGCCTTGAAGAAATGCATTGTTGATATCAAGTTGTCGGAGGGACCATCCTTGACTAACCGCAAGGCTGAGAACAATTCGAACGGTGGTCGGCTTGACGACTGGACTGAAGGTTTCATAATAATCCACACCGGGACGTTGATGGAATCCTTTGGCAACTAATCGAGCTTTGTACCTGTCAATAGAACCATTAGCATTAAATTTTGTGCGGAAGATCCACTTACAGCCGACCAGGTTTTGGTCGGGACTGGGTGGCACTAGTTCCCATGTCCCATTGTGAAGAAGAGCATTATATTCTTCTGACAGAGCTTGGCGCCATTTAGGTCCTTGAGGGCCTGGGTAATGGTGGAGGGTTCGAGTGTAGGGTTATGAAGCTGGGTGTTGAGGTTAAGTTTTTGGATCGGTTTATGAAGGTTGTTCTTGGAGCGTGTAACAATGACACGTGCTGTACTGGAAGGTGGGTATGGGTGGTCGGTGTTGATGTGTGATGTTGAGTGGTCATGTGGTCGGTCGGGGTTTGTGTTTATGGGGAGGGATGGTAGGTCGGGGCGTGTGCTGCGTATGTGATCGGGGTTGTGTGGTTGGTGCGATGTGTTATGTGGTCGGGTGGTGTGGTCGGGTAATGATGGTATTCTGGGAGGTTCATGTGGTCGTTCAGGGTTTGGTTGATCGGCTATTACTTGTGAAGTGGTGGTGCTTGTGGAATTGCTTGTAAAGGTATGCGGGGTTGGATAGGAGCACCAGTGGGTGGTATATGCTGTGGGGGTGCAGGGTCGGTAGTCGTGATGGTGAGTTTAGTACCGGGAAGGTCATGGAGCACCATTCAGAGACAGTGGACGGGGTGGTATGGGTAGGGGACTTTTGTGATGTGGCAAAGGGAAAGATGGACTCAACGAATCGGACATGTCGGGAGGAGTAAAGTCTATATGTGGAGGGCTCGATACAGAGATAAGCTCTCTGAGTGAGGGAATATCCGACGAAGACACAGGGAGAGGACCTGGACTCGAGTTTGTGAGATGTGTAAGGACGAAGCCAAGGGTAGCAGAGACAGCCAAAGCTGCGCAGTTTTGAGTAGTTCGGCTTATGGCCGAGCAGTTGGAGATAAGGTGATTTGTGGTTTAAGGTCGGTGTAGGCATGCGATTTATAAGGTAGACGGCAGTGGAAAAGGCAAAGGGCCAATATGAAAGAGGCATGGATGAGTGGGTAAGGAGAGAGAGACCTGTTTCGACGATATGTCGGTGACGACGTTCAGAGTACCCATTGTGTTCTGGAGTGTGAGGAGGGGAAGTGAGATGTGAGACCCCATGGATTGTGAGGAAGGAAGAGAGAGCTTGATATTCCCCCCCATTGTCAGAGTAAAGTGTTAGGATTGGTCGGTTGAAGAATTTTTCTACTAGCGCCTTGAAGCGCACAAAGACATCACGAGTGTCCGACTTTCGTTTGAGGGGATAAAGCCAAATATATTTGGTGAAGTGGTCGACAAAGATTATATAGTATTTGAAGTTATCAAACGAGTAGACCGAGGAGGTCCATAAATCAGTGTATATAACCTCAAGAGGGGTAGTTGTAGTAAGAGTAGACGAAGAGAACGGTAGCTTGTGACTTTTATTGCATTGACACGAATTACAATTGAAGTTAAGATAAGAGGAAAGAGAAACATCTGAATTAAATGAAGACATGATATTTTTGAAGACCGACGAGGATGGGTGCCCGAGCCGATGATGCCACTCAGGTATAGTAGTTCTGACACTTGAAAAGGCGACTAGAGGGGACCGAGTGGGGGAGGTCGGCCATTCGTATACACCATCTTTAGTCCGACCCTGCAACAGAATTGCCCCCGTGCGAAGATCCTTCACATTAAAGGAAGAGGGTAAGAACTCAATGGAAGTGTTATTGGATTTGCAAAATTGAGAAATGGAGATAAGATTACGTTTCATAGTGGGAACATATAAAACATTAGATAAGTTGAAAGAGTGAGTCTGAGTTTTAAGAGAAGTAGAACCATGATGGGAAATGGGGAGTGCAGTGCCGTCACCGATCATGATTTCATCTGTGCCGTCATAAGGATTGTGAGAGCAAGGTTGTTGAGGTCAGTAGTGACATGATGCGAGGCTCCACTGTCTAGAAGCCAGGCTGGGTTTGAGGAAGAGGTGGTGATGACATTAGCTTGATATTGCCAGGGACTGCTTGAGCGAGGGTTGGATGAGTTGGTGGGACGGGCTGGTTGGTGCGCACGTGGAAAGTGTTGGCGGAAGAGAGGGCATTGGGAGACCACATGACCATGAGTGTGGCACCATTGGCACCGACCAAGAAAAGGACGAGGAGGTGGTCGGTCAGTTTTAGGGTTGGTGGGGGAGTTTCTGGGAGGTTGAGGGTTGGTGGTGAGTGCAAACCGACCGGGCTGGGCAGTGTGATTAGGATGAGGTCGGTTGTAGGTCCGAACATTGGTGGGATGGGCAGATGCCGGGTGGGAAGGTGGTTTAGTCCTGTTGTTGAGGGATAACTCCTTGTTGATGAGTTTTTCATGGAGTTCATCGAATAAAATAGTGGAATCACGGCCATTGACAGAGTCAATGATAGACTGATAGGGATCATCAAGTCCATCAAGCACCTTTTCAATTAGATCTTCATGGTCAAGAGGTTTTCCAAGGGCAGCCAGTTGGTCGGCTGTGGTTTTGATAGTTTGCATGTACTCGGTTATTGTTTTTGGGCCTTTGGTGATGTGTTTAAGATGATCTTTTAGTTTTTGATATGACCTCGAGAGGGACGGGCATAGGTGTTGGCAAGGGTTTGCCAGGCTTCATAGGTGGTGGTAGATTGGGTGATGAGAGGAACCAGAGATGGTGAGAGGGTGCCGACTAGAGCTGCAAAGATTAGTTTGTCTTGGCGTAGCCAGGTGCGATATGCGGGATTGGGAGTAGTTACGTTGTTTGTGCTGATTGAACGTGGTGGGGTGGGTTGATTTCCATCAATGTAATCATGTAAGTCATAGCCGATGAGAGTGGCTTCAATTTGTGTTTTCCAGGAGAGATAATTTGTTGATGTGAGTTTGATTGAGTTGTGGATAGTAACAATGATTAGAGGTTTTGTTGGGTCTTGGGCATTGGGGATGACATTTTGGGTACCATCGGTGGCCATTGAACAGAGAAGGGGAGAATGTGGGCGGAAAAAAAAATTAGATAATGGATCTCAGCTCTGATACCATGAGAGAAGACAAGTTTGAATAATATTTTTCTCTTACTATTCATAATGCCATTAAGCATTATATATACACAATGTTTGAAATTTGAAATACAAAAGAGATTACAATAAAAGGAAAGGATTAATTACTATATAAATGTTACAAATTTAAAGATTTGAGATCCCTTGATTTTATCCCTTTAATTACTCATCTTGATTGTGTAATCTTCCCAGACTACTTCCGCCCTGACCCGAAATATCTGAACTCACCAACTTGTTCCAGAAAGCAAGACAGAACCAAGCCGAGCTTCCAGTCTAATGTGGTCGGCCTCGGCTCTGATGTTTGTCGGTCTATAAAGTATGTGCCATGTTGCTTCCTCTGGTCGGTCATACCGAGAAAAACTTACCTGAGTTCCAAGCCGGGTTGCAGAACAAAATCTACTCTCTGACCCCTGGTCCTTCGGAAGAGGAGAATTTTCTTATTTGCCCTTATCGAACTGTTCAAAAACCTTAACCGCAGAAATCCCCATCAACATATATAATTAGAATTCATCATCGAAATTTAAAAAATAAATCACATATTCTTATGGTCGAAGAGATTCACAATATTATTAATTGATTTAAAATAAACCACAAATAAACCACTTATTTATTTATTTTTTTAATAAAAAAATTAAGTTAAAAAATTCTTAAAATTTCAGCTAAATTCAAATTTTAAAAATAAAAGCTACAGAAGTTTACATTATAAAAAACTCTCAATTCCTCATAAATTTGTCAGAAATTCACAAAGCCCAAAGCCGTTTAAGTTTTTGGAATTGATTGAATTTTCGCCCAACTTTATGAGGGAGTTTCCCAAATAATTAAGATAGAAAAATTCAAGTAGCAAGAATTTTGGATTTGTAAATGGACCCAGAAACAGTTTATGGTTAAAGATGAGATGATGTAGTGAGTGTTACCACCACGTCAGTGCTTATGCTATGCTACAGAGAAGGTAATGTATTTGCTGGAGACTTGGAGTTGTTTTCATCAAATCGTCCAGAATTGAGACTTCATCGCTCATGTCATATTATTTTCACTTGCCATAAAAAAACATGCATGATGTGTATGTTGGATTTGTTCTAATATAAATTAAATGTTTGACAATCAAGTGTAAAAATAAAAATATAAAGAATTTCATATATGAAAAGAATATATAAGATAATTTATTTCCTTGTACATATCCATATTTTTAAGTGAGATAAATAATATGACATGTGTTGACGGCTGATTTTCGTTCCATGGGCAAATCACTAAACTCACTCCTCGAACAATCATCCAGAAACTGTGAATTTGTTTGGTTTGGGGACCAAATGCAAACTTAGCAAAAAGATGAGAAGACACACAAAATAGACAGAGGGTTTAACGTGGTTCGGTGGAATGGATCCAACCTACATCCACGAGCACAGCGGAAAATGAAGTTTTTATAACGTGGTCAGGTATGACCGACCTGCCTATCTCTTGCTTACACGGCTGACCAACCTCTTATCAGGCTTTTTGCTTTCTTTTGTACAAGTTATGCAATAAAATTAGCTAACCATTTACAAAGAATTCTCGATCCCTTTATATACTATGGAAAATTCTACTATTACACTATCCTCGTGACGTCAGCCACGTGAACCAGACACTGCCGCACATGCTCTCTTCCCCAACTGCTCTGCAAAAAGTAGCCTTGCCGCCTAACACACCTACTCTCTGCCGCCTATATCTCATTAAACCAAGCTACTTTACCCTCTGCTACATGTTACCTCATAATGTCAGCTCATACTTCCCTGTGATGGCGTATGCTAGAAGATAAGTCGATGACCTGCTCCTCTCATATCACCCCTCTAGAAGGTGCAAGTTCTCATACAGGACTTCCGTCATTTGGACTTGATCACACCACTAACAATCGTACCTGACCAATTGGGTCGGGCAACTGAAACAACTGTCAGTTTACCCTGCTGTGCTACTAAGTCGGGTCGTCTCTGAGGCCTTCACTCTGCTTTGCTCTTCTGAACAATTTTCCAACTCAAGTCATGACCTTCTCTAGGTACCACGTCGGGTCAGATATCAAGTGCAATCCATTGTTGATCTCCACGCTGGGCCAGATGCCTCTGCCTCATGGGCCTGGGCCCCCGAATCCGGGAAGTGGATATCCCCTCTATACCCTTATTCAATATTTTGACTTCTTGGGGGATAAAAACCACCATCAACATGTAATGTGTTTATGTGGCCCGCACATACCGCGTTAGGTGGATCAAAACTTTTGTCACTTGCTAGGCGCACCTAGCACTTAAAAGATTGCAATTCTTCAAAAATTACAACTCTTCAATTTAAAAAGCAATTTATCAGTATATTCCTAAAGCAAATCTCAATCAAGAGATTTGATACGGGTTTCATAATCTCAAAGATTTAACAATGTATTTTTAATTTTTTTTTAAAAAAAATAGGTCACCTAATATATATATATATATGGGGTCAGTTTTAGGTCCAGACATTCAGATTGTCCGGATGTATATTTTGTTCAATAAAATAACGTTGTTTTACTAATTGATTCATAAAGTAACGTTGTTTTATTCTACAAAACACGTGTCTGCATCATCAGGACGTCCGGACCTGAAGATTATCATATATGTGTGTGAAAAGACTTTGAAAGATCATATCCAATATTTTCAAAACCAGACTGGGGATCGAACCGGTGATGTAAAATTTTTTATCAAACTAATTTTTTATCAGACCTTTTTTTAACATTTGACTGAACAGAACTTTCGATTAGTCAAACCGGCCGATCCGATCTGATTCTAAACCATGGATCATATCTATTGTATTTCTATTTGTTCAGCTGAAAGCAAGTAGGGGTGGGCATTATCGGATTCGGATCGGATCGGACCGAATCCGAATCTGATCCGATCCGAAATGCCCAGGGCTGTTTGATTCGTTCGGATCGAATCATCTTATCGAACTTGATATCGGATCGGATTGGTTCGATCCGAATTCGAATCGGATCGAATCGATCCAAAATCATCCTATTTCGGATCGGATTGGTCCGATCCGATCCGAATTCGGTGGGTTTGAGTCAAAAAAATCGAGCGGATCGGATAAAATCCGATCCGAAATAATTCAAAATTTTTTTTATTTAATATGTAACGACGTCGTTTTACATATTAAATAAAAAAAATTCGATAGGAATCTGATCCGATCCGAAATCCGTCGAACTGGACCAACTCGGATCCGATCCGATGCCCACCCCTAAAAGCAAGTGGTCCTCCGCATGGTGCTATTAATTTGGCCATTTTATTAATAATTAACAAAATTACTTAATTTTAGTTGTTGATTTAAAAAATAAATAGCATTGTGGTGTAATTAATTTGGCCATTATATATATATATATATATATATATATATATATATATATATATATATATATATATATATATATATATATTGTTAGTGAATTTTTTAAAAAAATCAATTATGGGGAGTTACTGGTTGCAAAATATTTAATTAGCATATTTATTAGGCAAAAATACAAAAGTGACCCTCTAACTTTCATGTTTTTTCATTTAAGTCATTTAACTTTCAGTTTTGTCAATTCAGTCCTCTAACTTTCAATTTTTGTCAATTCAAGGCTCCGCTATAAATCATACATTTGCCGTTACAAATAACGGCAACAGTAAAGTAAACGTATTTTGCATGGTATTTAAGACAGAGGAAGCTAAAGCAAAGTAAACGTACTATGCTTGCATTTCTGAGCTATTTTTTGTCAAAAAACACATATCCTAAGTTCAATATGAATTTTTGTCAAAAAAATTATAAAAATTATAACTAATGCTAGTAACGAAGATATGTATTTATTATAAGAGATTAAGATAATCAAATGTTTTATCTACTATATTTAGACTCGAATAGAATGATTTGATTGTGTTATTTCCAATCCTTCAAAAAAAAAAACACGAGACGATACATTTGATTATCTTAATCTCTTATAATAAATACATATCTTCATTACTAGCACTAGTTATAATTTTTTGACAAAAAATCATATTGAACTTGAGATATGTGTTTTTGACAAAAAATAGCTCGAAGATGCAAGCAGAGTAAGTTTACTTTGCTTTAGCTTCCTCTGTCTTAAATAACATGCAAAGTAAGTTTACTTTACTGTTGCCGTTATTTATAACAGCAACACTGATGATTTATAACGGAGCCTTGAATGACACAAAAATTGAAAGTTAGATGACTGAATTGACAAAACTGAAAATTAAAGGACTTAAATGAAAAAAAACGTGAAAGTTAGATGGTCACTTTTGCATTTTTGCCTACTTATTATTATTAATTCTTTAAGTTACAATTTGTGGAATTTAAAAAACCATAATAACCTAAAGTTAAGAAGATATACAATCTCCTTTTTCCTGTACCGTTGGTAGAGTTTAGTTGCTGGTGGTGGTATTCAATTTTTGGAAGCTCAACATCTGTCACCATTAATTTTCACAATTATTATAGCAACATTTATCAACCACAAAAGACCTCACAGTCTTTTGCTCTTTCAAAATCGTAACGGTTCATTTTCTTCTTCTTCAATGTCCTTTTAATTGTCTATATGTATTATTATATAGCTCCCTACTTTTTTAACACAAAAAAACAAATTCTAAAAAGACACAAGCTTTAGCATTTTTCAGAGCAATTTTAATATGTTCTTAGCATGTGCAATTTTAAAAAAATTAGAACCGAGAGCAATTTTTTTTCTTTTTCTTAGCGTGAGCAACTTGAAGAAAAAATTGAGTTTGATAGAGCCGAGAGGCTGAGATTCCGAGCAATAATTTTATATTGGGTGTGAGTATACCAATCGGTTTTGTGTAAATCGATTGAGACAGTGTTTATCTGGGCTTGTTTTATCCTGTGGACGTCGAGGCCGATTACTGCTAACACAAATTCTGGGCAGAGCCGCGAAACGTCTTAAAGAGAGCGACCTAGTCGGCGACTCAACCCAGATTCACTTTTTGTATCTTGGTGAACGGTAATATTATTCTAACTCATAATCTGTTTCTTATTTGTGCAAATTGTTCTAACATATATATATATATATAATTTGGATCGTCTACTTGGTTTTTCTCTCCTCAACTTTCAAGGATATCATAAAACGTTGCATATACACAAATGTGTGGTTAAATTTAACTCATTTTATATTAAATGCTATATTAAATTATCCGTTTTTGTTTTTTTTGGAAATATTGGAAACCATGTCGCCAAACCACCTGATCCAAACTTAAACGGAATAAATAAAATCTCTGATTGTCCTAGGTTCTTATAAAAAAATGTACCTCTGAATTCAAACGCAGGACTTAACAATCAAATCTTAAACCATTTACCAACAAAACCCCTTGGAGACTTAAAATACTAGTTATTGAACTTTTCATACCAAAACCTAAGAGAAGATCCGGATACATGTAAAACTCATTAAATCTCTATAAATAAGCCCCTTCTAAAATACCCATACTTGAGCACCAAAAACAAATTTCTCATCAATCTTCGTAGCCCATGGCCAGTCCAAAGTCAACTCTCCCTCTGTACGAAAAAGTTTTTCATAGAAATACCATTCATAGAGCTTTAGATGTCATCATCTTGTTGCTTCTTCTTTGTCTCCTCTTCTATCGGATCTTATATTTCAAGAATCATGGATTTGCTTGGTTACTCGCTTTTCTATGCGAGTCTTGTTTCACCCTCGTATGGATTCTCATCGTTAACTGCAAATGGACTCCTTTAACCTACAAAACTTATCCACAACGTCTCCAACAACTGTAACAAATTAAATAACATTAACAATTAATCATTTATATATATATATATATATATATATATGCTATCTATCATCGTTAACTGCAAATTTGTGTCTTTGTATTTAAATAACTCAACAGGGTACAGGAGCTGCCTCCAGTGGACATGTTTGTGACAACTGCAGATGCTGAGCTGGAGCCGCCAATAATAACAGTAAACACAGTGCTGTCTTTGTTGGCAGTTGAATATCCAGCTCACAAGCTTGCTTGCTATGTGTCCGACGATGCCTGCTCACCTCTCATCTTCTACTCTCTCGTGGAAGCATCAAAGTTTGCTAAGCTTTGGGTTCCATTCTGTAAGAAGTTTAATGTTCAAACTAGAGCTCCCGCTAGATACTTCTTGTCTGAGTCTACACCGCCAACATCGAGTTCATGGGATTTCCAGCAACACTGGAAAAAGATTAAGGTAACACGTAATCAGTTACAAGTTACATTCCCAAAAATTAATGCATTGACGACGAACCATTTTTTTATTCATTTTCTTTTGTAATATTTTTTTTAATAAATACTTATTATGGTCATAATTTTAAAAAATTTCTGAAGTAATAATCTTCAAGTTTGTATACACATAAAAAAAAAAAAAAAAAAAAAGTGAGCATACATTCATTATTTATTTAAGGGAGAAAAATTATAACATCCTATATCGTTTGGAAATGATGTGGGTAATATCTTTATAAAAGATGACTAACTAGCAAGAAATCTTATGAGTGAGCTTGATTCTATGCTAAGAACAAAATCGTGTTGGGACATTTGAGATTCTCAACATAAGTGTATCCTTGGGTTGGGATTCATCTCCAAAGTGGAAATTTTTTTGCTATATATATAACGAGGACGTTAAATCATCTGGGAAGGATATAGGTAATATTGTTATAAGTGATGATCATCCTTAACTAGATTTTTTTGGGAAGAACCAAATATTGTTAGACTAAATTCCTCACCAGTTAAATCACATAATATTTTGCTAGTGGGTTAGATCACTACAAAAACATGGAGATCTTTACCTAATTAAAACTAATATTGTTACTTAAAACGACGTTTTAATAAAAATATTGCTTAAATATTGTTTTATTTTCTATCTTATATGTGTTTGATCTTATCATGTAGGAAGAGTACGATCAACTTAGCCGAAACATACAACATGCGGCCAACAAGTCAGCTTCAGTTGATCTAATTGGCAATTTGGCCGTTTTCTCCAATGCAGAACTCAAGAATCATTCAACAATAGTAAAGGTAATTGATTTGGTTGTTTAATAATTTATTGGGCCGGCTTTGTATTTTTATTTAGAATGTAGTTTTTAAGAATCTACTTTTATTAAAAGCACTTATTTAGTGACCAATGTTTCAAATGGATTAAAAATTTATAATTTATAGGTTATATGGGAGAATAAGGAGGGTCTCTCAGATGGGATACCACATTTAATTTACATATCAAGAGAGAAGCAGCCAAAACATCAACATCATTACAAAGCTGGGGCCATGAATGTTTTAGTAAGTTTTTTCTCTATGTCAAATACACCTCATTAATCAAAACTTAGTGATTAATGATCTCACTAATTATGTTTAATTTTTGAGTGATGAAATAGACAAGAGTCTCGGGGTTGATGACAAATGCACCGTATATGCTTAATGTGGATTGCGACATGTATGCCAACAATCCAGAGATTGTTCTTCAAGCAATGTGTTTGCTTCAAGGTTCCGATAACGAAAGAGACTACGCCTTTGTTCAGTCTCCACAATTATTCTACGATAATCCAGAACATCCGCTAGCCATGATGCATGAGGTGAGTCATATGCTCAATTCTTAAACGTACAACTATTTCATTAATTTTCCTTGTTTAAATTGATTAATTATAATTACCCACTTGATTAAATCACATGTTTTTGCTTTAATTTGTCAGTATATAGGGAAAGGAGCAGTAGGAATTCAAGGACCTTTCTATCAAGGTTCAGGAGCTTTTCATACACGAAAAGTTATGTATGGTGTAGGGCCAGATGAGATTGAACATCAAGGTACGTAAGATATGTTAACCCAGTTAATAGTAATAAATCCAATAAATGCGTAGTAAAAGTAACGCACTGAGTAGCTTTGTTCCTGACTGATCTTGCAGTAAAAGTATCGGATAATGAGTTACAGGAAAAATTCGGAAATTCAAAGGAATTCATTGAATCAGCTGCTCATGCTTTGGAAGGGAAGACATATTTTCCAAGCAATTTGTCGAATTTTCTTGATGCAGCACACCGAGTTGCAGGCTGTGGTTATGAGTATGGTAGCAGCTGGGGTAAAAAGGTTAGTGTCGTCAAAGTAATGTGCATTGTGCAGTAAAGAAATTAAAGAAAGAACATTGAGAGAATTTGTTTGAACAGTTAGCGTAAAGAAAAAAATTGGGAAATTTTTTGAACATGTTTTTGAGTCAAAAACAACCACCATAATGTGGGTAGCTGTATTTGTTTTCAGGTAGGCTGGATATACGGTTCTGCAACAGAAGATATTTTGACAGGCTTGTTGATCCAATCAAAAGGGTGGAGATCAGGATATTGCTTACCGGACCCACCTGCCTTTCTTGGTTGTGGCCCTCCTAGTGTCCCCAGTGGTATGATACAACAGAAAAGGTGGGCCATGGGACTCCTTGAAGTCCTATTCAGCAATAACAACCCCATATTGGCTACACTTTCAGGGAAGCTCCAATTCCGGCAATGCTTGGCCTATTTGTGGGTCCTCACTTGGGGCTTACGCTCAATTCCTGAGCTGTGCTATGCTGCTCTTCCAGCTTATTGCATCATCACCAACTCCAGTTTCCTGCCCAAGGTGATGCCAAATTGCAGTCTGACTTTTCTTTTCTTCCTTACATTAATTGGAAAAGAGCCTGAAGTACTTATAAGTAATGGCCAGGTCAAAAACAAAAACATATGAGGTTACCAGCTTTCTGGGTGACAAATTATGTGAATCAAATAAAGTAGAGAACATTTTGGTAAAGTGATGTAGTCCACATATTTAGCACCTTAGTCCCACTTTTACTTTATAGTTACTTATCAGTCCATCAATCCTAAATTAACCCTTAAACATGGGGTTAAAAGTAGAAAAATATATTTTTTTTCTTTCTTTTGAGCTGCTGAAAATATGTGGATTATGCAGGTTCAGGAACTGGGCATATGCATACCTGTTGCCCTCATTGTGTTATACAATTTGTACACACTATCAGAGTACATTAGTGCTGGTTTTTCAATCTATTCATGGTGGCTAAACAATTGTATGGCAAGAATTGTGTCAATGAGTGCATGGTTGTTTGGCTTTGTATATGCTGTACTCAAAGTCTTTGGATTATCAGAGACAACTTTTGAAATTACACAAAAACTTCATCAATCTGGTACTTCTAGGGATGGTGGCAAAGATGATGATGAAGCGATGTTCGATGAGTCCCCTTTCTTTATTCCAGGCACTACAATTCTGCTAGTGCATCTTGCTGCATTGACCACCGGGTTGCTTGGGATGCAACAGGGCTCAGGGCTAGGAGAGTACATTTGCAGTTTGTTTGTGGTGCTATGCTTCTTGCCCTTTTTGCAAGGCCTGTTTAGGAAAGGAAAGTATGGGATCCCTTGGTCTACAATTTGCAAATCAGCAGCTTTAGCTCTTCTTTTTATGCAATCGTGCAAGATGATGAACTCTAGGAATTAAGATATTATATTGTTAAAACCTTGTTGATGTTTTACTTTTCTACCCAATAAAGATATCTTCTAAAAAAGATTAGTCTCCTATAATCGGTAGCGTTTGTTGCAATCTCAAGAATTTGTGTATGTTATTTGTGTATATAAAGGCAATAATGTCCACAATGAGAACTATTTCAGCTGCAGCATGTGCCCAGCTAAAGTTTGCATTAGTGCTTCTTCATTGTTGTTGCTTTTGTTTCTCCTTTATATTTCGTACAAGTATGTAAAATTATAGACAGATTCTTTTCCTTCTCCACTCTTCGTCTTGTGTACAAGTTAGAATGGCACCAATGCAACTAATTCAACCAAGGCAACTTAAGAGTCGTACAGACGCATCAGAGGCTACGCCCTGCAACTTTGTCATCTGTGGCAGCTGAGATGTCCGAGAGCAACATATCATCTAAACAAATACAAAATATAGATCAGATTATACTATGAATTACTGTGCCATCAATGCATACTGTGATATGTGTACAGGCCAAAATTGGGCCCAAGGGTAAAACCGACATTTCACCTCTAGGCCAACCATGAACTCAGAGAACCAAGGCCCGTTACCAAGATCTCGCCCAAAGCCCATCGCCCATCGCCCATCGCTCATCAATAACTAGGTTAGGAAAACGCCTAAACTCATAAAACCCACCAATTAAATCAGCAGTTACAGAGGTAATCATAAACACCACCATTAAGTCTACAGTTACAGAAATCCCAACGGGCAGGAGAGGAGTAAATGACTCTACATCAGAGGACTTATAAAAGAAAAGGCTCATGGCATGGAGAAGGAATTCAACATTACCGAGTTCCATTACTTACCACCTTCGGCATTCCAACATACCCTGCCCTCATGGCAATCCACGAGGATCAAAGGTAGTCTCTAGCCTTGCTCTTCCATTACTTACGACTCGTCTTCATCACTGACTTGAGCGTCGGAGTGCCTACGGCACCCACCACACCGGTGGGCAGTAACCTACACGCTCACTCTACCTTTGTTTTGCAGGATCGCTAGTGCCCCCAACCTACAAATTCTCGATTGTGAACCTCGGGTGAAAACCAGCGTCCACAATTTGGCGCCCACCGTAGGGCCTTAGCGATTCATAGCAGGCAAAGATCTCTTAGTCTACGGTTCCTAAAACTCAGCCAACTATGGCTTCTAGCAGTGAGCAAACTCTAGATCTTGTGACAACGCATCTGGCAATACTCCAAGAACGATTACGCGCCTTAGAATAAAAGAATCAAGCCATACGAAGCTCCAATATAACCCTCCAGAAGCAACTGGAACAAATCTCATCAACTTCCCAACAACGTGATACTCTGAACAATCCCAACAATCATACAATCTCATCCAATCTCTTCGGGACATTCAACAATGTGGCAAGCGACAATCCGCCATCAGACAACCATCCACCAAATCAAGAAAGAAGTCAACATATCTCCCCAACTATCCAAGCACGGCGAGTTGCCTCCACCATGCGCAAGGAAATGAAAGAGTTCAAATATGCAATTCTCTCAAGCCTACCTGGTGTCAGACTACCAGTGAGAAAAATTTGAACCGGAGCGATCTCAGATATTCCATTTTTGGAGACCATCAATTCCATCGAACTACCAAGGAAATTCAGTCCACCAGAAATGAAGATGTATGATGGATCAACTGACCCAAACGACCATGTTGTCCATTACAAATACAAGATGATGTCAACGGGTCTGGCTGTGGGACACAGGACCTGGGCGACGCCGTTCCTAGGCTCGCGGCCTAGTTTGGGAAGTACTGAATAACATGGAGTCGCCACCCGGTGTGAACCGGGACAAAGATTTAAGGCCGCACTCACCCCTCGCAAGGGAAGACCTCAAACCGTTGGGTTCGGAATGGTCTCTTACTTATGTCACTTGTAATAAAAGGATTTATGTGATAATTTAACTAGGCTTAATTAACATTTATTTCCAAAGATATCATGCTTCTAAATTCATATGCATACATCAACAAGTTCATCACAACATGCAACATCACATGGCAATCTCATGAACATATTTCAATCCTATGATATGGAAAACTAAGAACAACATGATCATGCTTGAGTACTATCTCATGAACCTATTAACCAAATAACATGCTAACAGCCTAATCATGCTTGAATACAAATAATACAATTGGCTATATAACACAAGAAGGATCAACCAAGAGGCGATTATGCATGAATATGATAAGACAAACTCAGTTCAGTGTGTTCGCGTTCGTGTAGCGTTCGTAAACGCGTTCGAACGGAAATGAAACAGAATGCTCACGTTCGAGTAGCGTTCGTAAACGCGTTCGAACGGAAATGAAACAGAATGCTCACGTTCGAGTAGCGTTCGTAAACGCGTTCGAACGGAAATGAAACAGAATGCCCACGTTCGAGTAGCGTTCGTAAACGCGTTCGAACGGAAATGAAATAGAATGCATGATAAGGCAAAATGTATGGCGTTCGAGTTGCGTTTGTTAACGCGTTCGAACGGACACGGACCTGATGCATGATAAGGCAAAATGTATGCGCGTTCGAGTTGCGTTTGTGAACGCGTTTGAACGGACACGGACCTGATGCGTGAAATGGAATGCAATACATAAACAGAAAATAAAGGGGCGCGGCGAAGTACTGCCGTAAAGGTGGCCTTTTGGGGCTCTTGATCTCTCAAAGAGAGGACCTTTAGACCAACATACTAAGCCCATGCGCTCGACTGAATCATGCATACGAAGAATTAAAAGCAATGATATTAAACATAGTGTGCCCGATTGAACGTATCTTGTATCCAACCGGGCACACATCAACCGGCGCGGCAAAGTAGTGTCCAAAGGTGGCCTTTTCGGCTCTTGGTCTCCCAAATGGAGGACCTTTGGACTAACTCACTAAGCCCATGCGCTCGATTGAATCATACATAAATAAGCAACATATTGAATTCAAGTAAAGAAAACTAAATAAACAAAAAGCAACACAACGAGAGAGAGATGGTGCCGTTTACTCAAGCGGTACGTGGAGTTGTGGCCCGAGTACAGATCATATTACCGTCCATTCGGAATCGGCTATGAAATTTATGTCCGGGTTTCCATCCGATATACCGCGAGAGTTGACACATCTCTCATTCATCCAATACCCACAACATGCATCCATAAACGACTCTCATGCGAATAGAATTCAATAATAATAATAAAAAAACGAATATAAGCTAATGAAAATGTACCCTCAGGTCTAACCTTTTAAATCACCTCTCGGATGTACGGTACACGATCGTCGGAAGGGTGGATGCTCCGCAACTCTCCCGGTTCACTGGTTCACTGTTCTCGTTCGTTGTCTTTACTGTTTTGAGTCCGTTTTGCTACTGTTTCCTTGTGGTTTCGCTGCCGTTTCCTCTTTATCTTTTGCTTACTCTTTTTAGGTGTCTTCTTCCTGTAATTTTTATGTGTGTTGTGTGTGAGTTAGGGACTAGCTAGTTAAGGTTGAGAAGGTTGGTGAAGGGTTCTTTTTATAGGCAAAGGGTTGGGCTTGACAAGGAAAGGGATTTGGCTAATTAAAGAGGGATTTGATTTGGTTTGGTTAAGGGAAGTCAAAGATTGAGGGGGGACAAATCTTGGCTAGATAGGGAAGGTTGAATATTTGATTGGCTTGGATTAGGAATACAATATTTTAAGTTTGGGAATAATCTTATTAGATTGGGAATATAATTGGTTGATTGATTTTAATTAGGCATGATTATATTTTGATTTAGTGTGTGATTTGTTTAATTTAGGCATGATTTTAGTTTAAGTTGGTAATTGTTTATTTTATGTTTGGTATATGTTTTATTTAATCATTTAATTATTTTAGTTATTATCTTATTTAGTTAATGTTTAATTAATATTTATTTATTTAAATTGGGATGTGTTTTATGGGCTTTGGGGGGCTAATTGGGCTGGATGTGAGGCTAGCAGCAAAACCAGAATTACCGACACCGTTCGAACGCTTCCTCGAACGCGGCACGAACGCCCGCAATCCGTTTGACGTTCGAACGTAAACACGAACGCAGCACGAACGAAAACAGTGAACCTTGTTTATTCTGAATTTCCCCTTCCGATGTCCGTTTCCCGTGACCTCCGTGACTTAAAAGGTAGTGTCTCCAAAATGAGACTCATCATAGGGACTTATGTGTAAAAATGCAGTGCCTACAGTCGCCCCCCTTTGATGGGACTTGTGTAATGTGCAACAGTGACAATCCTATCAAAGTTATGCAATGCATTTCTACTTACCTGGCTCGCCAGCTGCCACCTGACTTACCATGTGTCGAGTTGAGTTGATTTGGTGGTGAGGTGCTGCGACCCCTGGTTCATTCCCGAAGTGAGCTGAGGGTCTTGTTCCCATTTTGAGCTGAGGGTCTTGTTCCCTGAATTGTTCAGTGGTGGGTTTTGTTCCCGTGGGTCTTGTTCCCATTTTGAGCTGAGGGTCTTGTTCCCTGAATTGTTCAGTGGTGGGTTTTGTTCTCGTGGGTCTTGTTCCCATTTTGAGCTGAGGGTCTTGTTCCCTGAATTGTTGAGTGGTGGGTTTTGTTCCCGTGGATCTTGTTCCCATTTTGAGCTGAGGGTCTTGTTCCCTGAATTGTTGAGTGTTGGGTTTTGTTCCCGTGGGTCTTGTTCTCATTGTGAGCTGAGGGTCTTGTTCCCTGAATTGTTGAGTGTTGGGTTTTGTTCCCGTGTTGTGCTGACATGAGGCTTTCTTCCCCTTGAGCTTTACTCTCAAACTTATACTGATATGAGGCTTTCTTCCTCTGGGCTTTGTTCCCTGACTGTGTTAACTGTGGGCTTTGTACCCGAACTGTACTGAATGTGGGCTTTATTCCCGAACTGTGTTGTGATGTGGTCCATTCCCGAACCGTTGCCGTAAGTTGGTCCATTCCCGAACCGTTACTGTAAGGTGGTTCATTCCCGAACCGTTACTGTGAGATGTTCATTCCCGAACTGTTACTGTGAGATGTCCATTCCCAAACCGTTACTGTGAGGTGTTCATTCCCGAACTGTTATCGTGAGGTGGTCCATTCCCGAACCGTTCTTCCATTCTTGGAGTGCCATTCCCGGCTTGTTCATTCTTGAACTGTCCATTCCCGGACCATATCTCCATTCTCGGAGTGTCATTTCCGACTTGTTCATTCTTGAACTCTGCTCCATTCTTGGATTGCCATTCTCGGCTTGTTCATTCTCGAGCTGTCCATTCCCGGACTATATCTCCATTCTCGGAGTGCCATTCTCGGCAGAACTGATCTGATGTAATATGGGCCTCGCCCCCAGAATGCCATACCCGGCAAGACTGATACTGATGTAATGTGGGCCTCGACCCTGGGACTCATTCCCAAACTGTGTTTGATGTGGGCCTCGACCCTGGGACTCATCCCCGAAACTGATGTTGAAGTGGGCCTCGGCCCCAACTGCTACTGACATGTGCCTCGCCCCCAGATTGATGCTGATGTGGGCCTCGACCCTTGGGACTCATCCCCAAAACTGATTGCTGAAGTGGGCCTCGGCCCCAACTGCTACTGTCATGGGCCTCGCCCCCAGATTGATGCTGATGTGGGCCTCGACCCTCAGATTCATTCCAAAATTTTGCTGATGCGGGCCTCGGCCCTGGGATTCATTCCAAAATTCTGCTGATGTGGGCCTCGACCCTGGGATTCATTCCCTGGATTCATTCCAAAATTCTGCTGATGTGGGCCTCGACCCTGGGACTCATCCCCAAAACTACTACTCATATGTTACTGATTCTGGTTGTCTTGTCTTTGCCGCTTTCTCTTTTTCTCTTCTGAAACCTGTTATTACAAAACAGAACAAACACAAAAGGGATGCAAAATGTGTTACGTGTATGCATGCATGCATGATTGGGTTTCCTATCCCATTGAGCTAGGTCTTCTGCCAGTATTCTTGGTGGCTGCTTGGTCTTTTGACAAGTCTGTCATCTTCCCTAACCAACATGCATCTATGATGGCTTTTAAATCAAAAGGGAGTTAACATGGTGCATGTATGCATGAGGTGCATTTGATACATGTGATGCATGTGATACAAGAAATATATCAACTCTTTAAAATTTGCACACAAATCGGCCCATCATCATTTTAGAAGTTTTTGGGCTAACTGCCATAGGAGTGGACTCGTCCCAGTTTAAATGGCCCAACGAGTTCACATCTCATGACAAGGAGTCCAACTAAATCCAAATGGTAATGTTCCGAACACAAGCACAAAGAAAGATAATGCAAACATACAACAATAATTTCTACAATGGCTCATCAACATTTCAGAAGCTTTTGGCCTAATAGTCATAAGGTACGAACTTGCCCCAGTTTAAATGGCCCAACAAGCCCGCATTTCTGACAATAGTCCAACTGCATCCAAATGAGGATGGTCCACAAGCACATATTTAAGGAAATAATTGCTACTTTAGCCAACCCGGTCTATGGGTGGGTTAGTAAGAGTATAGACAAAGGCTCTCACCGGCGAATGATGGCCCACAACTAGGTCTCCCCACTCAAGGGTTCGAGCAACCAAGTGAGCGCACCCCTTTTTATACACTAAGGTACGTGCCAATGAGCTATGGTGTGTGACGGACTGTCAAATGGATTTCCCGTTGTAGATCCCCCAGAGGGAAGGTGGAGCGAGGCTCACTTAAATACCCAAGCCTCTTAGGCTCTTATCGCTTGTTGTCAGGAATAAACAACGAGTCATCCAAATTAGTCTATCACAATAGGCTACAAGTAGATGGCTATCTAGGTGCCTTCACAGCTTTTCCTTCTAGAAAGGTAGTGAATGAAGGAGGACACCAAACCATTACCTAGCCTAAAAATGCCTTTGATTAAACCCTCATTTTATCCACTATAGACACGGTCAATTAAAACATAAATCCAAACATCACAAGTCAATATTTCGGGGCCAATTCTCTATCCCCAGTGGAGTCGCCAGACTGTGGGACACAGGACCTGGGCGACGCCGTTCCTAGGCTCGCGGCCTAGTTTGGGAAGTACTGAATAACATGGAGTCGCCACCCGGTGTGAACCGGGACAAAGATTTAAGGCCGCACTCACCCCTCGCAAGGGAAGACCTCAAACCGTTGGGTTCGGAATGGTCCCTTACTTATGTCACTTGTAATAAAAGGATTTATGTGATAATTTAACTAGGCTTAAATAACATTTATTTCCAAAGATATCATGCTTCTAAATTCATATGCATACATCAACAAGTTCATCACAACATGCAACATCACATGGCAATCTCATGAACATATTTCAATCCTATGATATGGAAAACTAAGAACAACATGATCATGCTTGAGTACTATCTCATGAACCTATTAACCAAATAACATGCTAACAGCCTAATCATGCTTGAATACAAATAATACAATTGGCTATATAACACAAGAAGGATCAACCAAGAGGCGATTATGCATGAATATGATAAGACAAACTCAGTTCAGTGTGTTCGCGTTCGTGTAGCGTTCGTAAACGCGTTCGAACGGAAATGAAACAGAATGCTCACGTTCGAGTAGCGTTCGTAAACGCGTTCGAACGGAAATGAAACAGAATGCTCACGTTCGAGTAGCGTTCGTAAACGCGTTCGAACGGAAATGAAACAGAATGCCCACGTTCGAGTAGCGTTCGTAAACGCGTTCGAACGGAAATGAAACAGAATGCATGATAAGGCAAAATGTATGCGCGCTCGAGTTGCGTTTGTTAACGCGTTCGAACGGACACGGACCTGATGCATGATAAGGCAAAATGTATGCGCGTTCGAGTTGCGTTTGTGAACGCGTTCGAACGGACACGGACCTGATGCGTGAAATGGAATGCAATACATAAACAGAAAATAAAGGGGCGCGGCGAAGTACTGCCGTAAAGGTGGCCTTTTGGGGCTCTTGATCTCTCAAAGAGAGGACCTTTAGACCAACATACTAAGCCCATGCGCTCGACTGAATCATGCATACGAAGAATTAAAAGCAATGATATTAAACATAGTGTGCCCGATTTAACGTATCTTGTATCCAACCGGGCACACATCAACTGGCGCGGCAAAGTAGTGTCCAAAGGTGGCCTTTTCGGCTCTTGGTCTCCCAAATGGAGGACCTTTGGACTAACTCACTAAGCCCATGCGCTCGATTGAATCATACATAAATAAGCAACATATTGAATTCAAGTAAAGAAAACTAAATAAACAAAAAGCAACACAACGAGAGAGAGATGGTGCCGTTTACTCAAGCTGTACGTGGAGTTGTGGCCCGAGTACAGATCATATTACCGTCCATTCGGAATCGGCTATGAAATTTATGTCCGGGTTTCCATCCGATATACCGCGAGAGTTGACACATCTCTCATTCATCCAATACCCACAACATGCATCCATAAACGACTCTCATGCGAATAGAATTCAATAATAATAATAAAAAGAACGAATATAAGCTAATGAAAATGTACCCTCAGGTCTAACCTTTTAAATCACCTCTCGGATGTACGGTACACGATCGTCGGAAGGGTGGATGCTCCGCAACTCTCCCGGTTCACTGGTTCACTGTTCTCGTTCGTTGTCTTTACTGTTTTGAGTCCGTTTTGCTACTGTTTCCTTGTGGTTTCGCTGCCGTTTCCTCTTTATCTTTTGCTTACTCTTTTTAGGTGTCTTCTTCCTGTAATTTTTATGTGTGTTGTGTGTGAGTTAGGGACTAGCTAGTTAGGGTTGAGAAGGTTGGTGAAGGGTTCTTTTTATAGGCAAAGGGTTGGGCTTGACAAGGAAAGGGATTTGGCTAATTAAAGAGGGATTTGATTTGGTTTGGTTAAGGGAAGTCAAAGATTGAGGGGGGACAAATCTTGGCTAGATAGGGAAGGTTGAATATTTGATTGGCTTGGATTAGGAATACAATATTTTAAGTTTGGGAATAATCTTATTAGATTGGGAATATAATTGGTTGATTGATTTTAATTAGGCATGATTATATTTTGATTTAGTGTGTGATTTGTTTAATTTAGGCATGATTTTAGTTTAAGTTGGTAATTGTTTATTTTATGTTTGGTATATGTTTTATTTAATCATTTAATTATTTTAGTTATTATCTTATTTAGTTAATGTTTTAATTAATATTTATTTATTTAAATTGGGATGTGTTTTATGGGCTTTGGGGGGCTAATTGGGCTGGATGTGAGGCTAGCAGCAAAACCAGAATTACCGACACCGTTCGAACGCTTCCTCGAACGCGGCACGAACGCCCACAATCCGTTTGACGTTCGAACGTAAACACGAACGCAGCACGAACGAAAACAGTGAACCTTGTTTATTCTGAATTTCCCCTTCCGATGTCCGTTTCCCGTGACCTCCGTGACTTAAAAAGTAGTGTCTCCAAAATGAGACTCATCATAGGGACTTATGTGTAAAAATGCAGTGCCTACACTGGCCCCTCACCAATGGGAGGCTGGAATGTGCATAGGATTTGGAGAAACTTTAGATGGTCCTACCCTCAACCGGTTCATCAATCTCCCATACAAATCCATCGAGTCTTACCAACAGCTAGCAGACAAATTTATGGAGCATTTTGCAAGTTCTTGCAAGCTTGAGAAGACCACCAATGACCTCAGTGCCATCCAGCAACGGAGATGGAGTCTTTGAGCTACGTGGCTCGCTTCAATAAAGAGAGGATAACAATCCCAGATCTTCACCAACCTACTGCAGTGGAAGCGTTCAGAAATGGATTACTTTCAGAAAGTGGACTCTATAAAAAGCTCACCAAATTTCGATGTTACACAATGGATCAAGCCATGGCTCGGGCCCACATTGAGATCAGGTGGGAGGAGGATAAGAGGAACAAGAAGAGAGAAAGCTCCTCCAACCATCACAATGAGAGAACCTCGAACCCCCCCCCAAGCGCCATAATAAGTGATGCGTTAATAATACATCTCAATAAGATATTACTTGATGTAATTAGACAAAAAAAAAATCATAGACCACCCATTGTCACCTTAGGTATATCATAGCTTCTTACAGAAATATTCATTGGTTACTTCAAAAAAAACATCATTAGGGAGAAACTCATTTGCTCCAATCGACAACATAAAGAACCATCAGGCCCAATCAACATACCTCTCTCAAACGACTAAGAAAGGAACAATAAGCTTCCCTCCAGTAGAACCATTTTTTTATCACTAATACGATGAAACAATGTACCTGGCATGACCGCCCCAATCGACATTTCGTGTATGAAGAGTTGGCATGAAGAGGATATCCCAATGGACAATACTCTAATGAAGACTTGACATGGACATCCCAGTCAACTTTACCAGCTTATCACTTGCTAAAGATCACAATCGACACTACATATATGATGGTTTAGAGTTGAGCAAAGATTACACTCGACACTCAACGTATGAGGTTTGACACTTGTTTAAGATCTCATTCTACATGAGATGGAAGAAGACCTAGCACGAGGCAAATGTGTCATTCGACATGACATGAAAGAAGTCTTAGTATTTGATAAAAATTTCATTCGACACGACTATGAAGAAGTCTTAGCTAGAGGCTGAGGTTCCAATCCACACGACATGGAAGAACTCCTAGTTAGGGGTTGAAGCACCACTCGACACGACAAGGAATAGGTCTTAGTAAGGGGCTAAAGTTCCAGTCGACACGACATGGAGGAAGGATTAGCTATTGGCTGAAGTTTCATTCGACAAATAGATGTAGACTTGACTCGAGAAAGATACTTCAAATGAAGATACATAATGAGATGATGTCTCACTCGACATTACAATGATGTAGACTCGACTCTAGGAGGATGCTCCAAATGAAGGTTCATCATGAGGTAAATGCCCCACTGGACACTACACTCAGCATGAGATGAATGTCTCACTCGACATGACACGTATGAAACTTTACACTTATTTAAGATCTCATTCGACAAGACATGGATGTCATTTTCCTCAGAAGACATGAAAGGTTAGTCATCATCTCCATACGACATTGATTTAATATCGCCAGCTTCAGACTATATAGGGAATCTTTTATCATGCCTAGTAGAATGAAAAATCCCTTGGACCTCCATCAGGTCCAATCGATCGACCTTCATCAGGTTAGGTAGTATGAAGAATCTCTAGGACCTCCATCAGGTCCAGTCGACCGACCTTCATCAGGTCGGGTAGTATGAAAAATCCATTGGACCTCCATCAATTCCAATCGACCAACCTTCATCAGGTTAGGTAGTATGAAAAATCCCTTGGACCACCATCAGGTCCAATCGACCGACCTTCATCAGGTTAGGTAGTATGAAGAAATCCTTTGGACCTCAATCGGGCCCAGTCGACCGACCTTCATCAAATCTAGTAGGATGATGACCTTCATGGACCTTCATCAGGTTCATTTGACCGTAGTCTCATGGTCTTCAGACGACATGGTCTCAGACTACAAGTCCTGTAGAATGAGGAATGAAAACCTTCATTGACCTTATTCAGGTCTTGTAGAATAAGGAATTATACCTTCATTGACCTCTGTCAGGTCTTGTAGAATGAGAAATGAGAACCCTCATTGACCTTCTTCAGGTCTAATAGAGTGAGAAGTGACGACTCTCTTTGACATTTATCAAGTCTATTCGACAGGTCTATACGACCGTAGTCTCATGGACCCTCATCAGGAGAATGGGAGATGACCTTCAAAGACCTTCATCAAGTCTAGCAGTATGATAAGGAAAGACTCATGAACTTTCATCTGATTCAGTCGACCGGGGACATCCCCCATGGACACATGTCGAGTCAAATGAAGACATAGACTACCTACAGTCCATAAGACAATGTCGTGTGAATTATCTCCCGAACCTTCATCTGGTTCAGTCGACCGGGGACATCCCCCATGGACTCATGTCGAGTCAAATGAAGACATAGACATCATGTTGGGGATGGTGCTCAGAGCATCAATTCCCGGTTGTATTTCTTTATGAATATTTCTGTAAAACGTTATTATTTTGAATAATATATGAAGTTTCTATAATATAATGAATCTTTTAATATGGTAAAGACGTAATGACCTTAGAATGACTAGTCATGGTGCAGTTGCAAAAGCGTCGCAACTGACATTGAGTTGTATCATGACGTTGTCATTCTCATACAGTTCTTGGTCAAGGTTTACACTACTTGGTCAGTATAGTAAACCTGTTGAGACTGGTACATGTCGTATACTGGAATATATGATTCCAATGGTTTCTCAATGAACCATAAGTCTTGGAGACTAGTATAGACGTGTAGGTGTTTATAGCGGATAAACACTGAACGACTCACCGAAGATTCTTAATGGATGGTACACCAACGTCAATAAGAATCTTGTCGGGTTGAGTAGCACTTGTGATTCTTAGACTTGAGATGCCATTGTGGGCACATGAGACATCTTCTACACTTAGATGGCAGTCACGTCACCGATCTATTAAGATCAGACCTTCGTCTGTTCGTTGGGTGTAGATAGATCCTCAGGGTGTCATGTGCGTATCAAGATAGGATCCGTCAGTTCTGTGTAACAGAGCATAGGTAGTCCATATGATTAGCAATCAGATAAAATCCATGGGCCCGTGGTACAATTTAGATTTTAGTTCTAAATGTTCTTTTTGAGATTGCTAATAGAATAGTCGACTGGATAATCCCTATAGAGATTTGACGTTTACATCTATATCTCTGGGATTTATCCGGATACCTGTTACGGAGGAATTATACATTTTCCATGACCTCGACCTGTATGATTCAGCGAGTTTATCTGTGATCGTCATAATTTACGGGTGGATAAATTATGGACACGAAATTGGATTTCGTGACGGATATGTCTGAATCTAGAGAGTCTCAATAATGAAATATACTCGTAGAGCACTAGGGCAACAATTATGAATAATATTGATTATTTATAAAGTCGTTTAAAGGTTAAACGCAAAATACATGTGAAATGACCCGATAGTCATTTCCTTAATTTTTGTGTATTTGTATTTAATACTTGATTAATTCAAATACACATTAATTAATTGTCAAATTGAGATATTTGACTAATATCATAAATGAATATATGTATTTAATATTTAATGTAAATATTATATATATATTTAATATATTTATATTTAATTAATTAATTAATTAATTGTTAAATGATTAAATTAATTAAAGTATAGATATTTTTTAGTTATGATATTTGTTTTAATGACTTGGTTGCCATTGTTGACTTTGTTGAAAATTATCATTAAAGTGTAATGATCATTTTATCAACTTGGCAAAATGAAATTCAAATGAAATTAAAACAAAATATCTTGTTAATTTCCTTAGGCAATTTCGGCCAAGGTAAAAAATTGGACAAGTATATATTGTTTTATTTCATTTAGGGTTTAATAACCTAATACACTTTACACAAAAACTCCATTGAAGAAAACAAAAGAAGCTTGAGAGAAAGTTGAAGAAAAACAAAGAAAACTTGGAATTTTAGTAAGTTTCTTCAACTTACTATTAGAGAGGAAAATGTTCCTTGTGTTCTAGGCTTCATGCTATGATGTTCTCATGTTATTCTTTTCTTTATTCTTTGTGTTTTTGTTGAATGGAAGTTTGATGAAAGTGTTGAGCATGTATAAAGTTGAAAGGATGTTGTTAATAAGCTAGTTAGCATTCTTTTCATGTTTGTAGAAACTAGATGCCATTCTAGAGTTATTGACCCACTATTAAATGACCTAGAATTGTTCTATAGTTATTTCATTGTGTTGAGACTTATTTTGGATGGAAGAAATATGATTGAAGTATTGGATTTAACCAATTTGGTCTAATTTGTCCAATTTGAAGAAATTGAAAAATTAGGGTTTAAGACCACTTCCAAATTTGGGGCTTTTCATTTAAATGGTGTATTTATGTGTGTATATGATGCATGTAAAATATTGGGTTGATTGGATTTTGCCTTGATGTGTTTTGAGCCTTGGAAGTGTAAAATGCCCCCCTCCATAAAAAGCTCTCGGCTTTAGGCCAAAATTTGTGAAATTTTTGTTGCAATTTGTATTTCAATATGTAGGACATGTTAAATTCATATTAGTAATGATTTAGAATCATTCAAAATTGTTTCGAACAATTTCGGACTAAAATTAACAAAGTACAAAGTATAAGGGCAATTCGGTAAATTCACATAAATTTGATTTATTGTGTTTTATTTCATAATTTGAATATTGGACAATGAAATAAATAAGTTTATTTTATTAATCCGAGAAAAAGTTTTGAAATCGGAAAATTTGATTTTCCACTGTTTCCGTTGCGTTACCAGATATCCGCAATAAAACCTCTTCACTTCCTACAGTCCATAGGACAATGTCGTGTGAATTATCTCCTGAACCTTCATCTGGTTCAGTTGACCGGAGACATCCCCCATGGACTCATGTCGAGTCAAATGAAGACATAGACTTCCTACAGTCCATACGACAATGTCGTGTGAATTATCTCTTGAACCTTCATCTGGTTCAGTCGACCGGGGACATCCCTCATGGACTCATGTCGAGTCAAATGAAGACATAGACTTCCTACAGTCCATACGACAATGTCGTGTGAATTATCTCCCGAACATTCATCTGGTTTAGTCGACCGAGGACATACCCCAAGGACTCACATCGAGTCAACTGTAGACATTGACTCCCCTCAGTCCATACGACAATGTCGTATGAATAATACCCAGAACCTTCATCTGGTTCAGTCGATCGGGGACATCCCACATAGACTCATGTCGAGTGAAATGAAGACCTGGCCTCCATCTGGTCCATACGACATTGAAGACTCCACTGGTCCTTTGATCAGTAGAGTGATGATTATTCTGACCTTCAAACTGGTTCAGTCGACTAGGTACGTCCACAATGGCTCATGTAGATTCAAGTTCATGATCCTGACCTTCATCTGGTTCTTTCAACTGAGAACATCCACAATGGCTCATGTAGAGTCAAGCTCACAAACATGGCATTTGTTTGGTTCAATCGATAGGCAGCATCAACACTCAGGTACACCTACATCCTATGGTCTCGCCTCAGACAACACACGCGTCACGTACTCTCCAAGCCTAGAACTTCCAGACTTAGAGAGTATGGGACAAACTGTACGGGCCAAAATTGGGCCCAAGGGTAAAACCGATATTTCACCTCTAGGCCAACAACGAACTCAGAGAACCAAGGCCTGTTACCAAGATCTCGCCCAAAGCCCATCGCCCATTGCCCATCGCCCATCGCTCATCAATAACTAGGTTAGGAAAACGCCTAAACTCATAAAACCCACCAATTAAATCAACAGTTACAAAGGTAATCATAAACACCACCATTAAGTCTACAGTTACAGAAATCCCAACGGGCAGGAGAGGAGTAAATGACTCTACATCAGAGGACTTATAAAAGAAAAGGCTCATGGCATGGAGAAGGAATTCAACATTACCGAGTTCCATTACTTACCACCTTCGGCATTCCAACATACCCTACCCTCATGGCAATCCACGAGGATCAAATGTAGTCTCTAGCCTTGCTCTTCCATTACTTATGGCTTATCTTCATCACTGACTTGAGCGTCGGAGTGCCTACGGCACCCACCACACCGGTGGACAGTAACCTCCACGCTCACTCTACCTTTGTTTTGCAGGATCGCTAGTGCCCCCAACCTACAAATTCTCAATTGTGGACCTTGGGTGAAAACCAGCGTCCACAATATGACATCTTGTTTATTGTAAAAGAAGAAACCTGCTATTGTGCTCAACTTACTGGAAACTTGCATCTCCAGTTTTTCACAAAATATAATGGTACAGAATTTATCCTGCAATGTGTGTTAATATCAAGATTTGGCTTTGCGTTTGTAACTTTTTGCATGCTGGCATATACAAAACTGTGAAGTTAAATTTTCTGCTATCCTGGAAATAAATCAGCAAAAGCAATGGATAAAAGGGTAGTTCTGCTGCTGTTACCCCTCGATGTTGCTGATGTGTATGCATTCCAGGCTCATTAGAAAAATATGATTTGCTCATAACAAGAAGCATTTGAAAAATATGGCAGGTAAGACATTTTTTTCTTTTTTTTTTTTTTTGCTTTTTTTTTTGGGAAGAAATCTCACCCCGGTATTGATATGTGGATAAACTAATGTTATCACAGGCTCTTATAAGGGTGTTACGCAGGACTTGAACCTGGGACCTTAAGCTCAAACTGCTGGACTGCGCCCCGGAGACGACATTTTTATTTCACGTATTACATTATATCATTTCTCATCATCTAACAAATATAAATCCACAACGGAAAAATAACTGTTTGTAGAAAGAAATCAAGAAAAAAACTCAAAGATCCCGCCACATGGCAACTAAGTAAAATAATAATGGAATACAAATCAATCAATATTCTTCATACATATCAGACAACAAATATTATATACTCAAAACTCGATTAAAAAAAAATTGGATAGCAATCTTTAGAAATTGGAGTGAATTCATCTTTGTTTTGGAGGGATTGAGAGATCGCTGGCAAGCATGAACGAGAGATCATGCATCTGTGACATTAAGGTCTCTACATCATCAGTTGTTGACCTTTTAGTTGCACTTATAATATCTCCTCCTTTTGCAGCTTCTCCAGCATTTACTCCATCCTTTGCATTCACATCAGGAATCCTGAAACATGCAAAGACGAGAGAAAAATTTACTACCCTGGCTCTTCGTTCTAAAAGCAAAATATTTGAACTTTGGCCAGAGGAAGGCCAATATGTTTATGTTATTGTCTTTTTTACACTTGGAGCCAAAATCATTTTTAAATCAAGCTTTTTCTGTACTCGTGTTGGTGCATCTCATACAGGCAGAAAATGGAGAAAATCTTTGGTGCAACAGTGGTACCACGTCATCCATGCAACAAGCCAATCATCATTTGCCACGCGTGCTAAAAAGTCAAAAAACAACTAAAAAATAGGAAGAAAATTAAACATGTTATTTTTTAATTGGTTGGTGGTACCACGTCATCCATACCACTGTTGCACAAAGATTACTCCAGAAAATGGGAAAGGATGGAAGGAGCGAAAACAGTAACAGTTCATCTTTAATAAATTTGGCCACACGCAAGGTCCTCAAATTTCCTATTTAGGGCTCCACTGGTAATATTTTATTCCCTTTTGCGGCATTCTCATCCGCTTTAAGATTGGGGGTGTGTGTGTCTCTGTGTGTGTGGAAAGCATAAATAAAAGTTTTTGCAGACCCTTTAATATAGGGCTTTTATTAAAGATTAAAACATATTAAAAAACAAGGTGAAATTCAACTATATTCAAAAAATATGGACAGCCCAAGCATGCATACCTATTTGACATGGAAGGTTCTGACTGCATAATGTTTACTTCGGAAGAACCATTTTGATCGCTTGATACACCTGAAAAGATGTGTGGGTCCAAAAAACTAACAAAATCAACATTCTGCAAGTTGTTCTTGCATGCCGATGACTTTATAGTTGATGTCTGCTCAACTGATGGTGTCGTGTGATTCACAGATTGTTTATCGGAAGGACCTTGTGCACTAGTAGAACTTGTAAAATCGTTCCAATCATCAAATGAACCAGGGTCTTTACTATCAGGTGCATTGTTGCTGCTGGTTTGCCGCTGATCGCCTTGAAACCAATCAAAGGAAAAATTGCCCACTTCCATGATTCCTTGGTCCTTCACATTTGTATTCACTTCAAAATCTTTGGCTTGGCCAGTTAGTTTATCAGTAGAATCTTGTGCAGTGGTTGAGCATGAATAATCATTCCAAGTATCAAACAAGTCATCGCTTTCATCAGTGGCTTTACTATCATGTTTCTTGTTGCTGATAGCTGGCCACTGATCATCTTGAATCAAAGCAATACTTCTTGAATTATTTTCAGTCCCCATCTTTACACCATCCTTAACAGCAGTAGTCACTTCAAACAGATTGGCCTCATCACTCTGTTTTCTAGAAGGATGTTGTGCACTAGTTGAGCTTGTAAAATCATTCCAAGCATCAAAGAAATCATCAGACCCCTTGTTGATATTGGTTTTCTGTTCATTATCTTGAAACCAATCAACATTCAAGGAAGAACTATTAGCCTTTTTTGCTTTTCTGCCATCCTTAACATTGTGAACCATTTCAAACTCCTTGGTCTGGCCAGTTTGTCCACTATAAGGATCTTGTGCAGTAGTTGAGCTTGCAAAATCATTCCAATCATCAAATTCATCATTTTCTTCATCAATGGCTTTTTTACCTTGTTTCTCAGCGCTGATAGTTTGTGGCAGGTCATCTTGAAACCAATTAACATTTCTGGAAGAAGAATTATTTGTGTTCTCCACTTTTCCACCAACCTCCACAATGGCAGTCTCTTCAAGCTGCTTAGCCTGGCCAGTTTGTTTGTCAGAAGGATGTTCATCAGTAGCTGAGCTCGTAAAATCATTCCAAGTATTGAAAGAATCATCTAGTTCCTCATTACTATCCGGTGCCTTGTTGCTTTCACTTTGCCATTGGCCATCTTGAATCCAATCTATACTCATGGAAGTAGAATCATTTGCATTCTGCATTGTCCTGCCATCCTTCTCATTTGCAATCACTTCAATCTGCCTGGACTGGCCAGATGTACCAGACATGGAACTACTGAATTGATCATCTTGAAACCAGTCATTTGATCTGGACCCAGAAGAAATTATATCTTCGTTGTCGTTTCCCAATTTTTTTCCAGATCCAAAGACATCATCCATTTGGGCAGAAAGATCAACTGAGGACACCACAACAGGATCAACCGACTTGGATTCCTCATGACTAGTTCCAGCACCAGCAGATTGGAAGTTAGCCTCCCAACCACCAGAGTCCATACCACTCTCATCCTCAACAGAACTCACAGCTGTCTTGGAACTCTGAAAGCTCTCAAACAAGTGCACATTGTCACGAACTTGAAAATCATTATTTCCACTCCCATCATCATTTTTTATTGGCAGGGACTGCTCTACAGACACAACAGAAGCATCATCTTGCTTTCTTTCAGCAAAAAAAATGTCAGGATTAACTCCAGCAAAATTGAAAGAACTCTGATTACTCTCAGTCCCTAACTTATCAAATTCAGAATTCCATGCTATTTCTAAATCTAGAAGATCGGACAATGGAAGCTCTTCCTGTGTCGCATTCTGTCCTCTGTTTGATTCATTTTCTTGCACAGGCAATGCTGCAGTCTCCTACAGAACAATGTGCCAGTGAACCATTAGAAAAGCAATCCCATCCCACAACAAGCATACAAGAGCATAAATAAAATTAACAAAATCTGAAGAATTGAACCCTTGCATAATAAAGATAATATATTTCTCTAATACACAGACTTAATATATTTCACTAATACACGGACTAAGTTCAAAATTTGAACAAAATTTGAACTTTGCCCATTAAAGCATCATCCAATTATAAGAAATTAAAAGCTTTTTTTGTACAAGCAATCATCATCTCCTTCCAAAATGACTTCAAATAAGTATTGAAAATTCAATCAAAACGACACCTAACCAATCCAATCCCTATTCATTTTTCAACAAAATTTAAATTTTTTCATCATTATATTTCATAAAAGGAAATAAATAAATTGACTTACAGATCCGTCTAAGCCAAGGGAATCAAGCAACCAGCGACAGCCAAATGTGGTTTTAAAATTAATGGGCTCAGGCGGTGCCTCTTGTAGGGCACGTTGCTTTCCGCAAAACACGCAAATTAAAGAATTTAAGCCTCTGATAAGCCTTCCCTTGCAATTCCTGCATCGGAGATGCGGCGGCGAAGGGTCGAGCTCGGAGATGGAAGATTCGAGCGACGGTATGTCTTGAAACGACGCGTCGTCCAGGTCGTACGACGAGAAGTTGGTTTCGTTGAGCACTGCAGTCTGAACTTGCTTGATTAGATCGTATGGAATTTCGATTGGCATTGTTAGGGTTTGTGAGATCCGGGAATTTGGGATTTAGATTAGAAGTTTGAAGTTGGTTAGGTTTCTCTTCACATGGCGCTACTAGCTACTGCCGTACTGCGATTTACGTTTATGCCAAAACGCAGTATTTTCTTGCGTTGCAGCGTCCAGATGCCCCGTTTCAGATTTGGGTTTAAATCTCTCTTGTTTTATGTTTTGAGTGATTCTAAATACACCCAATGTTTCCCTGTCTACACCCCTTTTAATAATTGGGAACAATATTTTAGTATCCACGAAGATAAGTGTATTCAGTAATGGGTTGGGGTACAGAAAACTGTATACTTCAGTTAGTTGACGGTGACGACTCCAATCTTTAACAGCGTTTAGACTGTTAAAACCGTTAGAAATGATTTTAAAAAAAAAAAAGCTACAGATATATTTAGTGTTAGGTTCCCATTGTAACTCTCAAACAAGACAAGATGCTGTAATCTATGTGGTCAAAAATCAAAATCAAGTGCAGATATAAGTTAATGTTGACTACTCAGCTTAAGTTGTTTCTGAATTTCGATTTGCGATTTAAGTAGTGTTTTGTCTTCAGAAGTAAGTGTTCCATAATCAAAGCAATGATGCCCAGCAAAGAGAATGGTGCATGTTTCCCTGCTTGGTGGCAAAATGGTAACAACTAACAAGCCACCACATCTGCTTGCTAGCACAAAGCTCTATATAGGCCCTTCGTTTCGGTATATGTAAAGTAACAAACTTACTTTGCTAGTAACAATTGAACTTCCTTTTGGGCAACCCTAAAGGCTTGGTCTTAACTCCTCTTATAATTAACAAATGGGCACAAGGCAAATGTGAGTAGTCATATTACTTGGTTCTCAATCATGATCTTATGTCGGTAATTCTTTGATATAATAAAATACGCTCTTGAAAGTAGTCTATATTATAAGAACCGCCATCGTCATTTTAAGTGTATGTTTTCAATAATCGTTATTAAAGAGTACATTTGCAACTTATAAACATATGATATATATAATTATATTAAATATAACTGCTATTTATTTAATAGTTTTTAAGATTTTAACATGCGAAATAAAATATTATGAATTATTGCAAGGATGATTTATTATCACCTTTACATTTCTAATCCTAGATAAAAGGTCCTAGTTTCTCACAACTCTGTTTTTATTAGAATATCATTACTATTACAATTTTTGGTTCGGATAATAATCATTCATTTGATCGGCAATTTAGGCTCGTGATAAATGACCAGTGCAATTTCTGTCTATATTTCTAATTTCCTCATTTATAGCAAGTACTGTGGTACATGATTCAATTGAAAGCGACCCATCACCGAAATCTTATCAAGGAATTAAATACTCTACCGACATTACATAAAAAAAATAATTGAGAAAGATCTAAGAGAGCCCATGTCACTTATAAATATGAAAGGTTAGCTCGACCCACGCGATCTATATTCATAGCAAAGTATAATATAAAATGAACAAAAATATTATTATTTTTTCCGGAGACGTCTCATTTTATTTTTAAATAAATAAAAATTATGTTATGATATAAAATTTTGATATATTTGAAAACGAAATCGGCCGTATATATCAAAAGAGTAACATTACTCTAAAATGAATATTATTAGGGCTACTATTATGGTACCCAAATGTATCAAATATTATTGGGTATAAACATGTTATTTTTACAATTAAATATGCAACTTAAATCATTAAACATGCAAACACTATTAATAAACATGCAACTAATTTCATGTCTTAAAAAGTTTCACGTGTATTGACATAGTTTGCACGTTTAATGTTTTAAATTTTTTTTTTTTTTTGGAATCATTGGAAATCCCACTACCAAACCACCCCTTCCAGACTTAAGCGGAACAGGTAAAACCCCCGACTGTCTCAGACTCTTACAATAAACGCACTCTCTGGATTCGAACCTATGACCTCAATGTCGGATTCTAATATCTACACCATCAAGTCACGCCCCTTAAAGACGCTAAAAATTATATGTTTGAACTAAATGTATGAAATACTATTAGGGCACGGTAGATGTCCCCATATTATTAGAGATTTCAAGAGGGAAAAAACGTCATCAAAATTTTATATAGTTTTGGAAGTGTTTTATTACGGTTTTATCTCCATATTTGTTCTCGTACAAAATATATCATCATCCATAAAATTTTATTTCATTCTTTCATCATACACCGCTGTATCCAAGGGAATGGGACCCATCCATACATAGGCTTTCCTCTACGAATGTTACAAATATGTCATTCATGATTCATCACAGATCATCATCATCATCATTTAGCCTTTTCAACGGCCGTGATCGAAGAAGAGGTCCCAGTAATAGACTCATACCTTTGAAACACATAAGCCACAATCAAACAAGAAACAAGAGTCACATAATCCTTACCAGCACATTGCTTATTCCTCTCGCTAGGAGTCCCATTCTGTGGCCCATTTGACCAAAACAAGTAACTCAACAACTCGCTTCCCTTTTCACCCATAAACCTCTCAGCCTTAAAACTCTCAGAATCATCAAACACCTTTGCATCCCTCATAACCAAAGGCTGATACCCACAAAGCAACTCACCTTTCTTGATATCAAACACCGAGTCATGCGAACTCAGTTGAAAATCCTTCCTTGCTCTCGCATACTGAAGAGGAACCGGCGGGTTAAGTCTCAATGTTTCATAAACCACAGCCTGAACGAACTCTAAACTCTTCACTGACTCGAAACTCAAACTCGATGACCCACATTTCTCTTTCACTTCATTCCTTAACTTCGCTTGCAACCCAGTAGTGTCACTGGCAATGGCATTGATAAGGCTCGGTAAGAACACTGAGAATCCACCAAAAGCATTGAACCCTAGAATGAACAGCAAGTTATGAATGGTCTGTTCTTTGGTGAGTCCAAATTCGTCAAGCCCACGTTGCACAACTTCCTTGCCTTCGTTTTCAATGAAGTTGTAAAGTTTTTGGTAGTCTCCGCTAACAAGGGCAAAAGGGTAAGCAAAAGAGTGAATGAAGAGCTCTTCAAGGGGCTGTAAGATGCCTAACTTGAGTGTGGGGAGGATTTGTAAGGCGAGCCACTTATCGAACATGGCGTAGCCGGAGGCTGCGATGTCCGGGTCGGATTTTGGGTCGGCTCCGATGATGGATTTTGAGAGGAAGGTGAAGATGCATTTTTGTAAAGGGATTACGTAGCCTATGCTGTTGTTTTTGGACAGTTCGTTCTCGACCGTGTCGAAAAGTGTGTCTAGGCTTGATATTAATTCAGTTGCTGAAACTTTTGAGCTTCTTTTGAGAGTGTCCATAGCAAAGCTTTTGATCTGTGGGAAAGAATAATAAACACGTCACGTAATTTCTTATAAAAAAATTGCACCAAAAAAAAAAAAAAGCAAAACATATCCTAATTTTAATCAGTAATCATATACATACATAAAATTTTCTCAAAAATTTTCCTACCCTCTCACTGTAGCTACAGTCAAGGAAGAGGACTTTAATTAAAAATTTATGTAACTATATCATTTTTATTTTAATCAAGGTCAAGGGATCAGTCAACAAAACATGTATATATATGTTATCATGTTAGAAGCCACATGAGAAACTTTCCCTTAATAAAAATAAATAGAAACACAAACACTCCATTATGAGCTCATAAGTTTAAGTCGCAGAAATAATTCATTATAAAAAAATAAATAATTAAGATTAAATACGTCTTAAATTCGCTCCAAAATTCACAGTATGTGAAACATCATGCAATAAGTTATATTTTATTTTAGAAACACAAACATGAAACCATTCTTTAATTTTCAATTGAGAAGAAACATCAAGCACATAATTTAGTTACTAATGTGCTAATAAGTACTTTTATGACTTCGTAAGCTGGGGACAACTGGCATGCCAGAAAAAAAATATATAAAAGGACCACCTAGCCATAGTTATCAAAAATGAAATATTATTAGTAAGTAATGACGAAAAGGGTCCAAATTTTGCTTAAATGATTTCAAACATAGAAACAAAAAGGAAGTGACAGCACATCAAGCCTTGGGGCATAGACGAAATTGAAAAGACTGTGCACATAATTAATAAAAATGATATATTCACATACACTTTTACTTAAAATTTTACAAATTCTCTCACTTAATTACAGTAATCTACAATAAATCATAGTAGCAATAGTGAGAGTTTGTAAAACTTTAAATAAAAGTGTGTGTGAGTGTATCATTACTCCATAATTAAAAGGTGTTTAAAAAGCTATTTTTTTTTTAATTATTACAAACTACATATATTAAAATATGCTATCAACTGGGATTCTAGATACATACAATTATAACACTGCCCAGAAATCAACCGAGACGTAGTTCGGGACTTACAAATTCTAAATCAGCCAAGACACAGCTTGGGAATCAACTCCCATATATGAGAACTTCTTCATCCTAAAGAGGAAGGTTTGAGTCCCACAGCTTTTGTGGGGACTCGAACCCATGTCTCTCGCTTGGTGAGAGAGATGGGTTGCCACTGCCTCATTGAATCTGCCATTTTAGACCATTTCATCAACTTCAAGTCATAGCCAGAATTATCCACCCAAAAAAATGTCAGCCAGAAGATAGGATTCATTTCATGAACCTTATCTTCTTTGTATTCACAAAACATCTTAGAAGAGTCAATGATGATTTGGTAATTAGTAAAACAAATTTTTTTTTTTAATTTAAGTCTAAGATTTTTAGTAAATGATCACCGAAAATATCTCTAATATTAGTTTTTTTTTTTTTTAATAGTTAGAAACCCCGCTTCCAAAATATTCATTCCGGCCTAAGCGGAAACCTCCGACTGTCCCAGACTCTAATATTAATTTTGCTACTGCTTGAAATCTTAATTATTAAATTATCATTGAATTTGAAATATTTAATACACAATTCTATAGGTTTTAAGTTTAATAATTAATCATTATTTCAACTTCATATTCAGTACCGAAATCAAAGTTATCGTAGACAAGCCCCTCTAATAGTTGTTATTAAAAAATAAAAAGACAAATCTTTAATAATATTATAAGATCTTCATTATTATATAATATAATGTGCTCCGAACTATCTTATGTGTCCATTTTATCTTCCCTAAATCCCCACCAAACCTTCATATTTGACACTTAAAACACATTCACTTAAGTATTGTAATTAATATTAATGTGGTTTTTATAACATATAAGCCAATAGTACCTAGGCCATTCATATCTTATCCAACTAATATGCGAAGTGTTTCCCACTTTCACGTTCCTTTCAGAAAGTGGTCTAAATGTTTGTTCATAAAGAAACAAAAATTGGCATTTATTTTCAACACTGTTAACTGGCTTCGATTCGAAAGAGACTAGATATTTTTTTTCCCTTTTACATGTGATTGAAAATTACAAAAAAATAAAATAAAATTCCTACCGATAATAAAATTGCTTAGAAAAATAATAAAATGAAGGTCCATATCTGACCATATAAATTAATCAACTCAGGAAAATTATTTCATGTAAACAATTATTATTGTCATTAGCACTAATAATAATTTATTATATTTAAATATTAAACACCGAAAAGAATGATCATCATCAATCAATACAATTATGAATAACGGACAAAGATTGTCATTGAAGATTAAATTAGATTAATTAATTACATTTTTTTTGGAAGTCTCAACACATTAAACCTCATAATCATAGTTTCTTTTACCATAATTTCAGGGAGAAATTTTTTTTTTTTTGATATTCTAATGATATTTTTATTTTAAACAATTATATATTTTAATATCTCTCCAAAATATACAACTGATTGAAATATATATATACACTAAAAATGTCATTTCTTTTATCATTTAGAAAATATGTTTCATTAACAAAGTTTTGCTAATATAAACAGAGACTTATAAAAAGACATTAAAGTTAAAATTCTAACTATTAAACTTAATATCATGCCTTGATTTCAAATTCGGCAAGTTATTTTGCAAAATATAATAGCTTAATTATTACTCTGTAAATAACAGCAAGAAAATAACACGAAAAACCTAAATCGCGAAAAAGAAAATTAAAAGAAAAAAAAAAATAATTAATGTAAATCAAAAGATTCAAATATACCTGGGCATGTAGAGGCTCAGAGGTGTCAAGATAAGCACAAGTCCTCAAGTCACCTGTAAATTTAACACTGGGCATGAAATCACCAACGAGAGTATTTTTCTTCTCCACAATCTCCATATCAAAGAGATGGGCAAAAGATTTGCAGTCAAGAACGGCAACGACATTAGGGTTTACGCTGAGAAAGAAAGGCCACGTGGGTGGCATGTTTGTACGGAACACAGTGCTCTTGTGCTTTTCAATGCGTTTCCTGAAGAAAGTCTCAGGACCCTGGAACCAGAAGTAGTCAAGCCGGTCGGATATGGGGCCTAGCAGAGGCCAGCCGTAGGATCCGGGGATTGTTCGGAGTGGGAGTGACGTGGACGGTGGTGTTGGTGGTGATGGAGTGGTTGTGGAGAGTGGCTGTGACTGGAAGGGTGATGGTGACGATGGTGACATGTTCATTGAATTGATCATCATCATGGAGGAGTTCATTGATGGCACTGCTCTGTGAATCAATGGAGCTTATATAATATATATATATAAGGCAATTAGATATTGACCTGAAAGATTTTGTACTCATCTTGCTAGCATAAGTGACAGGTCAATAAGGGTTAAATTGTAAAAGAATAGTAAAAATGATTTAATTTTTTATTAGACAAAAATTTTAAATTGTAGCATAATTTTTGTATATTTAGAACGAAATCGAAATGGAACGTGTGTATTGGGTAGAGTTATATTTTTATTAAATATGATTATTTTTTATTTCAAATGATAACGCTGTCATATAATATAATTTTTTCAAATATAATAGATTTAGATTCGATATTAAATTAAATTTTATTGAATATAAAATATTAATATTCGATTGGAGATATGGGAAATGATTGGACCCTTGAAATCTAAAAAGGAGTTATTTCCCACCACACATAAATTTTACATTTAATTCAAAAATTATATAATAAAAGTCGTCCCCCCAGCCCCAGGAACAAAATCTAGCTTGACGCTGCCATTGTGATTTTCTTCATTTATTTCTGCTTGTTCACACAACTTTGATTAAGATGAAAAGATGGCCCGCGCAACCAACAAAAAAATAATAAATAATAAAGAATCATGTTAACGAGTGTCCTAAAATTATTTATTAATAAATTATTTTTAAGAAATTTTCATATTATTTTTATGAAAAATATAAAAAAATTATCAAAATATTAATTATTTTTTATTTTTTTCCATCAAAATATTCTAAAAATATATCATTAAATAAATAAATAAAAAGATTACATGATTGCATTACAGACATCATCGGCAAGGCATGTAAATCGTGGAGTGAAAATGATATCCTAAAAACACGTCACGTGTTTCACAGATGGGTCGTGTCCTGACATTTCAATCTCCTTCCAATACTCGCCACATTATTTAGAGGAATTAATGAGCTATGTTTATCCAAATTATGGGTGCCTTTGCCTTTGCCTTTGGTAGACAATATAAATTAATTTATCAGTTTGGGAGCAATCGGTAGACTGGATAGAGTATAAGTTAAGGTACAAATATTAAAATATAAGTTATGAAGCAAACGCAATAATATAAACTAACGTCAAAAAAATAAATTCATGTTGTGAGATTATGATTTTGTCAATGTTAACGTTAGTGTTATTGCATGTGTTTATCAGAGCGTCGAAACACTAACGTTACTATTCTAGTGACGCTTTACCAAACACAATAATAATCTCTCGTGTGAAGTAGTTTAAGTGGTAATTAATCGTCCATTATTACCATAATCATCTTATTTGATCAAAATCATCCGTTTTCGTAAAAAAATTATCTATTTTGACTGATTAATCATTGATTTTGATCAATTTATAAAAAGACTCATTATCATATTATTTTCCTCATTTTACGTTTTATTCTTTAAAGATTTAGTCATCTCTCTCAATTTTACAATTGTTTGACTTTTTCATAATAAATGAATGAATTTTAATAATTTTTTGAGGATATTTAAAAATATTTTTAGTTTCGATCATACGAAATATTAACTTTATTATTCCTAACTAATTTCAAAATATTTTTAACTAGTCACAAATCACTATTGAAATGATTTATTATCGATTTTCGATTAAATTATCAAGATTTTTTTAAGAGAATTTAGTAAAATTATCCTTTAAAACTTTGTAATTTGCCAAAATGAGACACAATATTTGAATTTTACAAAAATGGTCATTTTTTCCGAAGTATAATTTAGAAAATCCAATTTTTCTGAAATCTACACCAAAGTTTTTTTTTTTTTTTTTTGAAACTTCGGATATCCGAAGTTTCACCCTCAAGGTGATCAATTATTCACTTTATTACATGACTGCGTGATTGCGATCGAGGAGGGTCAGAGAAGGATCAATGACGACAAAAGAGAACATATGATCGACATAAGAGAATGGATGATCGATAGAAATGAATGAAGCGCTCAATTTCATTATATGGGGCGTTAGAGCTTCTGATGAAGATGTCAGCTCATAGATATATCGGGTTTGATGATTTATCGGCTAACACTAATTTTGATTATATGTAGTTATTTTATATATTATATTATTTTTATTTTGATGTGTGTGTGTCTATATATATATATATATATATATATATATATATATATTGTATGTGCATACGGCATGATATTATAGAATTTATTACATGATCTACCATTACCATTTTCATAGAGATTTTATAAATTAAAGGATCAAATTCTTTGATTTGTTTAATATTTTTTTTCTTTCTCCATCTCTCCTATGTGATTTTCTCTCTGGTCTCCACCTTCATCGCACTATTAGTTTCTAGATTTTTCTCTCATTTATAATTTGTCCATTTTTTTGTGATCCAATATTTGCAAGCTCTCCAATAATCCATCTAACTACTTAACAAAATTGGCTAAATTTTTTAAAGCATGAACTAACCGGTAAAATTATTTCCACGTGATATGTAATTAATCATATTGTTATATCAACATATTTTTATTATCAAGGATACAACATCGTCATCATGGACGACTTGTATAAAAAACATAAAAAACTTTAAATGTAAATTTTTATAAAATAATTTTGATCACTATAACATAACTATAGTAATTCAAAGAGACCATAAGAATTTATGATTTTCTCTTTACAAAAAATCATCACTTGAATTATAAATGAAGTTGTGGTATATCCTTTGACACTCCGATTCAATATCATCTCATAAGATATTTTTTTTTTTTATTTCTCCTTCAGAAAATTAAACAAGCAAAACTCTCTAAGAAAGTCAAAGTGTTGACTAAACATTTTAGCAATGTAGCATGTACATAATCTCATTGGTAAATAATTATTTTTTTAATAAAAAAATAAATTATCAATTTGTCAAGTTTTACGCTTTCAGATTTCTTCAATACAAGTCTTCTCATGAATTTTTTCCAGCTTTGGGTCCATACGTGTGTTACAACCCAAAAAAATAATATTTTTTTTAATAAATATAAAAATTTTGAAATGAAAAATTGTATTTAAAAAAAATTAATGGTTCTAAATCTAATGGAGCTAAAACCTTGAGATCGACTAACTGAGACATGAACATATTGGATAGAAAAATTGCAGAGAATAAGAGAAATGAAGAGGAAAAAAACAAAAGAGAGAGCGATTTTAATTTATTGTGCGTGCATTAAAGTTACTTTTTATTTATAAATAAAGGGTAAAACTGATAAATAACAAAATAAATTAATGTATTACAACTAGTTTTAACGGACAAGATTTGATGAGATATTATGAAAAAATTAAAGATTTGACGGGACATCATAACAAAAATTAGAACCTCAGACGACTTTTTCCCATAGATTATTACTAGTTTTTGCCCGTGCCTACGGCACAATGTTACAGTATTTGCTCGTGCCTACGGCACGATGTTACAAAATTAAATGATTTTATTTTTTAATTAAATGATACCCGTGCCTACGGCACGGTGTTACATTATTTGGCCGTGCCTACGGCACTGTGTTACAGTATTTGCCCGTGCCTACGGCACGGTGTTACAGAATTAAATGATTTTATTTTTTAATTAAATGATTTTATTTTAACTTTCTATTTTTTAATATGAAATTTTTTTACCATTTACATCAATCAATTCACTCTCTTTCCTCCAATTACCAATGAAATGATATGGGCCGACAATTAAGCCACATAAAGAGAGCCGTTGGATACACTCTCTTTCCTCCAACATCATTCTCCTTTATTATATAGATATTTTTTGCTCGTGTCTACGGCACGGTGTTACAGTATTTGGCCGTGCCTACGGCACGGTGTTATAGAATTAAATGATGCTCGTGTCTACGGCACGGTGTTACAGTATTTGCATGTGCCTATGGCACAGTGTTACATAATTAAATGATTTTATTTTAACTTTCTATTTTTTAATTTGAAAATTTGAAATTATTGACCATTTACATCAATCAATTCACTCTATTTCCTCCAATTACCAATGAAATGATCTGGGCCGTCAATTAAGCCACATAAAGAGAGCCGTTGGATACACTCTCTTTCCTCCAACACCATTGTCCTTTATTATATAGATATTTTTATATTAATTTTTTTTTGCCAATTGAAGGCGAAACCTCTGCCTCATACTAATATTTTTGAAAAATGAAATATCAACATTTATATTTGTAAAAGGGATTATGAATAAATACAATAAAAGCTCGATTGATATTTAAAAATAAATAAATTATAATACAGGTCTAAATGTAGGAGTTTAAATCATTAATAAATAAATTTATTTTATTAATATATATATATACACACACTATATATTGTTCGTCCCTATGACACGATGTTACAAAATTTATCACATGATCTACCATTGTCATTTTCATAGAGATTTTAGAATGAAAGAGTTTTGTTCTTTGATTTGTTTGGTAATTTTCAGAGAGATTTTATAATGAAAGAATTTTTTTGATTTGTTTGGTAATATACAATTGAGAAAATTTTTATAATGAAATGATTCTATATCTATCATTATATTATAATGAAAGAATTTGAGCCACCAATTAAACCACATGAACATAAGCCTTTGGATATATAATATCTCTTAATCATAATCATTAATTGCCTTCTTTTTCACCCAATAAATGACACACACTATTGTAATTTATAATATATATATGTATATTATATAAAAAAAACTTGTCAAATAAATTTCGTAGATCCGAAGTTATTATTTCAAATATCCGAAGAATTTCAGATAAAAAAAATTAGATTCTCCGAAATAGATTTCGGAGTAAATATTTATTTATTTAAAACCTAAATATTATGATTTATTTTGATAAATTACAGTGTTTTTTAAATAGTTTTGCAAAATTCCATTTTTTTTTTTAAATTATCAAGATGATATCAATTATTTGCTCGATTCAATTTCATCCATACCTGCACTGCTGCACATTCAATGCACATGCTTAGCTAGCTCCCTTTAAGTTACTGTATTTATTATTGTCATTATTATTATTTTGACTAAAGATTAAAGGATTAAAATTTGATGTACCCCAAATTTTTTTTTATAATTACCCATCAAATTTTTGATTTTTTCATAATATTTTATTAAATTTCTGTCATTAAAAACTAACGGTAACACATCCATTTATTTTATATTTTTATTTTTAACCTTTTATCAAATTTATAAATAATAATAATAATAATAATAAAAAAAAATCTTACATCAACAATTATAAGACGTACGTGATAAATTAACTGTTTTCGATTTTTTTTTTCTTTCTCATGATTTTCTCTCCAGTCTCCCCCTTCATCATCGCACTATTAATTTCTAGATTTTTCTCTCATTTGCAATTTGTCCATTTTTGGGAGATCCAATCTTCTCAAGCTCTCCAATAATCCATCTAACTACTTAACATAATTGGCTAATTTTTTTCGAGCATGAACTAACCAGTAAAATTATTTCCATGTGATATATAATTAACCACATTGTTATATCAACACATTTTTATTATCAATGATACAATGATGACTTGTATAAAAAAACATAAAAAACCTTCGATGTAAATTTTTATAAATTAACTTCGATCACTAAAATATAATTATAGTAATTCAAAGAGACCATAAGAATTTAGGATTTTCTCATAAAAAAATTCTATCACTTGAATTATAAATGAAGTGGTGGTATTTAAAATATATCATTTGCATACTCCGATTCAACATCATCTCATACAATTTTTTTTTTTTAGTTTCTCCTCTGAAAATTAAACAAGCAAGATTCTCCAAGAAAGTCAAAGCTTGGACTAAACATTATAACAATGTAGCATTTACATAATCTCATTGGCAAATAATTATTTTTTAATAAAAAAGAATAATAAAAGAAGAAATTATCAATTTGCCAAGTTTTACGCTTTCAAATTACTTCAATACAAGCTTTCTCATGATTTTTTCCCAGCCTTGGTCCATACTTGTGTTCCAACCCAAAAAAATTAATATTTTTTAATAAATAGAAGAATTTTGAAATGAAAAAATATATCAGAAAAAATTGATGGTTCTAAATCTAATGAAACTAAAACCTTGAGATCAACTAACTGAGCCATAAACATATTGGATAGAAAAATTGCAGAGAATAAGAGAAATGGAGAGGAAAAAATAAAAGAGAGCTTTTAATTTATTATGTGTGCATTGAAGTCACTTTTTTATTTATAAATAAATGGTAAAACTGGTAAATAACAAAATAAATTAATGTATTACAGTTAGTTTTTAACAGCCGAGACTTGATGAAATATTATGAAAAAATTAAGATTTGACGGGACATCATAACAAAATTAGAGCCTCAGGTGGCTTTCTCCCATAGATGATTTTTTTTTTTTTTGCCAATTGAAGGCAAAACCTCTGCCTCATACTAATAATTTTGAAAAATGAAATATCAACATCTATATTTGTAAAAGGGATTATGAATAAATGCTATAAAAGCTCGATTGATATATATATATATATAATACAAGTCTAAACGTAGGAGTTTAAATTAAATTTGTGCCTAAGAACTCGGAACCCTAACTTCATGAAAGCAAACTATGAATCTAACCATGCAAAAACCAGAACATAAATATTAAATATAAGAATATCATTTTATAAAATAATAATATGCTCAGGACAACATTGCCATTCAAAAGCTTTTTTGGGCAATTTACACACAACAGAACAAATATTTGGAACAATTTCATTGGTCTAAAAATATTTTTAAATATAAAAATGTGTCACGTGGAGAACCAGACAAACAAATTTTACAGCTTTGTGATACAAACTTTTTCAAGTATGAAAATAAAGAAACAAAATGTAGTGAGGGGAGCTGTGAGCTAAGATGGTGTGTGTGTGTGTGATTTTCAGGGAAGGCTTATGCTGAGATCATCTAAATTGGCAGAGTTTTGAATGCTTAAGCCATGCTCATTAGCTAAATGCAATAAGCATATGAAACACAGATGAGGGGAAATGTCTTTGATTGTTGCCGCAGCTTTGCAATCACTAGGAAAGCTGGATAAGAGGCTCCTGAAAGATACTGTTTGTTCTTGATCCTTTTCATAAACCCAAAAAAAAAAAAAAAAAAAAAAAGGAATTAAAAAATGAAATAAAGATGAAGGAAATACATGAATTAATTTTCACATAAAATATATGCCATCTTTTATGCAACTATATCAGTGTTGATTAGTTCAATCGGTAAAATCTTCAAGGATGGTATAAGAAGTTTGTGGTTGGAAGTTCTAAGCTTGGTGACTAGAAGTTTGAGGATGGTTTTACATTGGTTTTTTCTCTACAGGGTTTTGGAATTAGCTTAATTGGTTTTTTCTAGCTTTGTCTTGTAAGCTTCGTCTCTTTGTTACATAAATTATTTTCAGTCATATTCACTGTTATATACATAACTAATACCAGCCTGATTTATGCATTCACCGAGTTTTTCCCTTCTTAAGCTATGATAATTGTGTGATACTAATAACTAGAAGTGTCTGATATATGCAAGCAGTCAAAGCAGCCATTAATTAACATACTAAAATTCCTAGTGATTCGATCAATCGAATCACTTTCTTTATGTTTGTGTCACTTGGAAAGAGCAAACGCTTTTTGCATACCTGAGCAGCTATCTGAGGAGATTCTTGTATATGAGTCCAGATTGTTTCTTTCAGTTTTTGAACATCAACTTGTTTAGAAGTTTTGTCATACTCAACTTCTACTTTTTGTACCTGAGTTGTTAAGAAGAAGAAAAGCATGAGTACCAAGGCAATCATTTTTAATAATCTAGCTTGGCATAGCTTTTAAATTATATGCTGCAAATTATTAAAATATTAAAAGATATAATCCCAGTAATATCTAGTTCCCATCAATGAGTAAACATAAGGATGAAATAAAGACACAAGCAATAAACCTGACGAGGCTGAGAGACAAGGGTTTCGGAGCCCTCCACATCACTTGGATCATTTCCATCATCAAATTGGCCATCAACATATTTTCATTATCCCAGGATGGATATTCTTCGTGATCATCATTTTCATGCCTTTCAACTGAAGATAGTATAAAACATGAAAATGCACAATTTACCAATTTATTCCATTTCATACATCAAATACATATTTTATCATCATATAAGAATCAAAATCATCATGAGGAATAATTTTTTATTGACAAATCCTTCTTATATATAGCTTTTATTATCTGAAAACCAAATATGTTATAACTAAAAATTGTACAAATTTAATCTTGTTGAACATGTAAATATTACATGGTAAAAGAAGGCAACCGTTTATAAAGTAGCAAAAAAAAGACAGTTTGTCACACAATTTGTTGAAGGACTGGCATTAAACAACAGTGGACGCCAGGCAACATGTTCACGATAAACATGAAAAAAGTTAATACTGAAATATTAGTAAGACAAAAATTAAAAAGCCAGTCCTGATGACAAGTAGCAAGAAAAATTATCAGTGCTTCGTCTTAGACATTCTAGAAAGTATTTGATAAGAATCCGAAAAGGAGAAAATATTACCTGAGGTCTTTCTTCTCCTCTTCCCAAGGCACTAGAACCAGCAAAAGTATCTAATTAGCTGAGTTTGAGTGAAAGAGAGAGAGAAGAAGAAACATTTGGACGTTGAATCACATCTTAGTGGCATAAAAAAGTCAAGTATTACCATTATGTTAGGAAGAAGAAATAATTTGACAAGATCTTCTGGCTGATAGTGACAATCTTCGGGCAGTGTTGTGTTACTAGGTGCTCTACTTCCAGGCATAAGTAACGACTTTGGATTTTTTGGAGGAGCAAATATATCCAGAAATTCTTCATCTAAGGCTTTTATAAAATCAATATCAGGTTCTGCTTGTCTTTTACCCCTTACTTTCTTCATTGTTACTGGAGATCTACTTTCTGCAGCAGGATCATCCTTTGAGCCTGCAGAATACAATCCACTTTATGTTCCCATGCCAATGAACCACCAAAAAGGAAAACATCTATTAAGTATTAATGATTTCACATTCCACTGGACCTTTAGCTTTTCGATACTTCCAATGGTCAGGACCTGCCCAAGCATTTTGTTTCGAAGATAATCCCATATTTAAAATTAAATATTCATCAATCCTCTCAAACCTGTCATCCATATCAGGGTCTTGGAATGAAAATGATTCAGTTTCCTGCAAAAGTCAGTTTATCTTATCAGTGTGCAATTTCATATTAAACTCTTCAATAATGAAGTAGTCTGCAACAAACACCTCATGATAGCTGGTAAAAGTAGAATCTGCACCACCGAGGTTCTCATCAACAATGCTTGGTTGGTCGTCATGATCAAAATCATTGATCCCATAATCATCAAATGCAACACCATCAGACCCAACTTCATTATTATACACAGCTTCAACTTGATCTATCGATTTCTGGACAGAATCAAAAGTATCTGATGACCTTCTACTATCTTCATCAAATTGGTTGACTATAATCCTTAAGGTTGGTGAGATTTCATCCTTCGCTTGCATGTTCAGCACCATCTGTTCAATGTGTTCTATAAACAGAGAAGTGACTGATTGCTTATAAATTCCTAAAACAACACACAACTTTGGAACAGAGACCAAAATCGATATACTAGGGCGAGCAACAAACCTCTAGCATAATAAAGGTCAATTGTATCTGACATAGAATGTTGGCTTGCACATGACATGCCCTTCCCTGGTACATCCTGTGAATCAAAGAGCACCTGGCATCCAGCATACACTCCAAGATTATTCAACAAGAGCCCCTTGGGTCCACCTTCATCAAACTGAGCAGATGTTTGATGATAGAGAGGATCGATTGCAAATGCAGCTAAAAACCAGAAGAAACAACGTCATATTTTTGAAGTTAAATCTCACACCACTAATGGACATGGCTAGGATGTGTGGTCACCATCAAATTTCTTCACATTGAGAGCCTCAAAAGACGATTCCAATGTTGATAAAGGTGACAGCTGCATTATGGACATCTATTAATTTAAGATGGATTCATTACCCAATTATACACAAATAAATATTATCAACCTTTTTTTCTCTATCTTTCTTTGAATGGCCTTCCTCATGTCCACTGTGAACATTGGAATCCTCCGCCGCGGTATCTGACATTATAGCACACCATCAGGAATCATACAACCATGAAAGAGGCACTAAATATGCAGGCAAAATAATACTGCAAATCAGCACCTCGAAACAAGAGAATCCAAGGACTATGCTTACAAAATTTAAATAAACAAAGAACTCCAAAATAAGAAACCTAACCTTGTTCATTTTCTTGACCTGCTCTATTAATTCCTCCTAGAACCTTGTATGCCTCGGAATGCACTGAATCCACCCTTAACGAGTAAATCTTAACTCCCGCTTCGAGAGTGCAACTTGCCTGTAACAACGGAAATGCAAAAGATATAATTGAATATGTAACAGATGCAAAAGAGTGCAAGACTCAAGTCAGCTTGTCAGGCTCGACTTGATGCTTCAAGGAAGCACATGTGCCAACACGATTTGTCAATTGGAATCAGGCATCAGCAAAAGCAAAAATGTAGCTAAAGTGACTTCTAAGCCAAAAGCATTAATCAAGTGAAATTACTTGTCCTTTGAATAAACATGTCTGCTAACATTAGTTTTGAACTTGTTAGGATTATAATGCCAATGAAAAACAACGGAATCCCCTTCATATCCCCCAACATTAACAGAAGAGTTGTTATCCATTTATATGGTCTACTATTGATGAAATATTTAAAAGGCACACTAATTGGTCAATATTCATATAACAATAAGAAGGGTTTTTATGTCTTTTTTTTGGAAATGTTGGAAATCCCGCCGCCAACCACCTGACCCGGGCTTAAACGGAGCAGGTAAAACCTCCGGCTGCCGCAAGCTCTTACAAGAAATGCACCCCTTAGACTCAAACACAGGACATGTTAACAATAAGAAGGGTTTTTATGTCTTTTTTTTGGAAATGTTGGAAATCCCGCCGCCAACCACCTGACCCGGGCTTAAACGGAGCAGGTAAAACCTCCGTCTGCCGCAAGCTCTTACAAGAAATGCAAATTTTAGACTCAAACCCAGGAATTGTTAACCAAGTCTTAAGCCATTTGTCACCAAACTACACCCATTGGGAACGGGTTTTTATGTCATTGTATATTCAAAACCATTATTTTCTTCTTTTCCAAAAATCAGTCAGTGCATTTTTCTTAAAAAATATACACATTAAAAGGGGCATAACATACCTTTTGGAAATTGGTCTCCACATCATTCTCTTCTTCAACCTTAATAATCTCACAGAGATGATCAATCAAATTCAACTCCCATGTATTCTTTTGATTAATTTTCTGCACGTCCCAACGATGAAAATCCACAAAAACAATCACGTTTACAAATTAAAACAACTAAAACACCAAAATGCCAACAAACTATTTCAATACATCAAAATTATCTCCATAATTTAACATGCTCTTCCTTCGACCATCTTAACTAAAACAAATAATAATAAAAATTAGCAGACAAAAAATCCAATCTTTAAGCATATAAATAGAACTAATAAACATTGAACAGAAGGGTTTGTACTGACATTTTCGCTGGCGAGCTTGATGCAATTGTGGAACAATTCGAGAATCTGGTCCTTCCCGAGGCAGGGATCAGAGTCGCCGTGTTGCGGCTGTGGGTTCTGGACAGTGACGGGCTTGCGGCGGATGGCGGCGGCGCGTGCCGCTCTGGCCTGGGCCCGCTCTAGGCTGTCGTCATTGGAGCCCAAAAAGAAAGGGCTGGTCGGAGATTGGATGCGAGAGGCCGTGGCAACTCTCTGAACGCGAAGAGGACTTAGGGCTTCAGCCATTTATGTTTGATTCAAATCAAACCCAAATTGGGAATCACAGATATGAGTCAAATGTTTGTGTTTGTGGATTTTCCCTCCACTTTGTGTTTTCAAATTTGGGATCGAGAGAAAATTGTGGTATGTTGCCAGATCTACGGAAATAATTATGAGGTGTCAGCAATTTATACCTCTTCAAATCGGTATTGGGATTTTTATTATTTAAGTCCCCAAGTTTTTAAAATTTGTCAATAAAAGATAGAATTCACCCCTTTATGGTAAATTGGTCCTCCGTCTCTTTGCAAATTGACAAACCACCCCTAGTGCGCGATGCACGAACTGTTTCCTTTTCTCAAATTCTATCTCTTTAAACAACGAATGAACTGAAAATATTCCTTTGAAGCATTCTTAAGACATATTAGCTAAAGGAATTTAATTAAATGGGTGACAAAATAATCATAAATGATAGATTATTTGGATCTAAAGTTAAATAACACATTCAGACTCCAAATAAACCCCAAAATAATCTACAGATTATCAACAAACCATAGCACATTTTTTACAACATCTATTTTGGTGACTTGTATCTCCTAATCCTATCTGCTGCATATATCAACCAGATTACCGGCCAATTGGAGACACGCAGCAAATAATTAGTTTTGATCGTGTGATGATCTAGTTTGAGTTTCTCATCAGAAATGCGACAACACATCCCAAAATACCGCCTGCTACAACCTGTAAAAACCAAACAAATTGATCATTATCTCGCTATAATATTCAGAGAGTAAACATTCAGTTTCAGTGATGTTCATCAATTACATAGTCGCGTTTAACTCTCCATAGCAATATACGTGTTTTTGATAGTAGAGCTGGAATATATACACATTTTGCTAGGTTTCATTTGGGAGTTTACACAGAAATTAGAAGAGCTTAAAGCAAAGAAGCATCATTCTTACCTGTAACGGAGTATGCCCAAGTAATTCACGAAGAGGTCTAACATTTGATAATGGGTGATCTGGAGGAAACTCACATACTATTTGATTCAGCAACTGTAATGAGCAAAAAAATAAATAATCATGAACAGCAATTTATGAAAGAAGAATTCTGCTGAGCATGTCAGTGTCTTTACAACATAATTATGCAAGTAATAAGCAAATCTAACTGAGGTTTACAAAGAATTTTATAACAAGGACTTACTTCAGCTTGCCGACCAGCATGTAGTCTGACCCCCGAGGCATCATACATTACCTAAAAATATTTAAGAATTATCACACACCCAACTAAATAATAAAAGCAGATTGCAATTATCAAATTGGGGATGAAGTAAGATTTAGCAGAAGCCCAAGACCATTAACAATAAGCAATAAAAAATCAAATGACTAGGCAAAGTGATTGAATTTGGGAAAAGCTGAATCAGGTCTCCTCATATGCAAATGCAACTTGAAAATAGATTCTTTTATAAAATACAAAACTAACAATTAGACATCATAACATGGAACACGTAACCGTTATTGGGGTTAGCACTGACATCTAGCGCAAATCAGATCTCTTGATTGTGAAAGATCAAGTCTCCTAGGTCAAGGCCACATGACAAACTCCTCCTAGAAAACAGTGGACTAAAGAATCCTAGCGAATAATGAGTACCAAAATATCTGTAAAGAATGAACTTTTAAAGCATTCAACAATTCAAAATATCCCATATAGAAGAAGCCACTTAAAAGCTAAAATAAGATTAAAGTGGACCTACATTTCTCGAGAAAGGTAGTCTGCTCATATGCAAATGGCGGAAGACTTACACTTTAAACTCCCACGTTCGTACAAATTGTTCAGTGAAAATAAAATGGACATAAAGTATAAAAAGAACAAGGAAAAAGGCATGCCGATTGTTCATAAATGACTGGACATACACGAACTGCAACACATTCTCTTAACAGAAGACGGGCTTTCAAATAATACAAGAAAATCAAATAGAAATTAAATGTGAAATGAGTCAGTTAAAACTCTAACTGAAAATCAAATAGAAATTAAATGTGAAATGAGTCAGTTAAAACTCTAACTTTAACTCAAAAAGTACATTAAAGTTGACCCTTATCTCAGGTTCAAATTCACATAAGATTCAAAAGAAAATTCAAGCACCTAATCAATTCAGAATTCAATTTGAACAAAAGAAAATCCAGCATATCATGCAACAATTGCAGAAATTGAGACTAAGAGAAATGGAAAAAAAATTATATAAGCATGTCAATAAGTGGTAAAGAATGGAGTAAAATGAGAACACATACAATGCAAGCCAAGACCACTGCAATGGCAAAAGACGGACTTCCTGCCCCTTCTTGTAGACCAATCGCTACTGCTAGCGCCGACACAGTAGCAGAATGTGATGAAGGCATTCCACCAGAACCAAACATCCTTTTAGAATCCCATCTCTTTTCTTGATACCTGAGCCCATCCAGCAAAAACATACAGAATAACTGAGTTATTATTCAAAACATATCTATCTAATTAAAACAACTTTCCATTTTTTTTTTTGAAAAGTTGGAAAACCACGTCAAACCACTCGAACCGGGCTTAAACGGACCAAGAGGGTTGCCAAGCTCTTACAAGAAATGTACCATGGCTTAAACAACTTTCCAATTACATTAGCTTACTCCAATTTTTAATCAATTAATATTAATTACATCGTACATCCATAATTCTTTGATTTGGGGGTGAAATCACAATCAAATGGAGCATTTTGGAGCTCCAAGCCCTAAAAAAATGATCAATCTGAGTCTTTTGTCCATTTAAAAAATCGACTTTTAATGCAACATATTTTCAGATCAAAAAATCACAATAAGTAACCAATAAAATAAAGAGAAATGATGCAAATATTTGAGAAATGAGATAAAACAATTATGAAAATTTGAGATACTAAAACGGACGGACCAGGTGGTGAAGATCTTCAGGAACTGAGCAAGAGCGAAGGCGAGAAACGCGGAGATCATAGGGAGATTGTTAGGGAGGAACTGTGACGACGACGACGATGGAGGAGAATTCAAAAACGACGTCGCTTGACCGCTTATCAACAACGCCGCATCTCCTGCTGTAATCACCTCATCCATTTATTTATTAATATTTTTATTTTTATTATTATTATTATTATTATGTTTTTTTTTTTACACAACTCAACTCAACTCAACTTCTCCCTCTCCTCTGTTTTTCTCTCTCTCTAGCAAGTGAATGATGCAACGAATTTCTGAGAAAAGAGAGAACGAAGAAGTTGCCAAGTTAGTGCAAATGGGCCCACATGGGGGATATTAGGCCCACCAACGAGTGCCGAGTTGTGGGCCCAATTTGGCCTGGAATGAGATCAGAATTTTGGCTCCGCTCTGCTTCCTTCCCACCCATTTAAGTGGGATGTGGGCGCTCCAGTACCTCGCGCGTGAACCGTTGGATGCTGCTGTTCGATCGAAACCCAATGATCTAGATTAGCGTTGAAGCGGACTCCAGTACTTTTTTTCACTGGATTCCCGTGCCCTATTTAAGTTGCGTTCGGATCAGATCGGATCGGACACCTCTTATTTCCGCTCAATAGATTTTATTAACAGAACTAACTACCACTCATATTTTGATTTTAAATATGTATTATGAGATTGACTTAAATAAATGATCGCACTA